>RJWJ010005381.1:0-68714 GCA_004363605.1 Indri indri
AACACAAGCTACCATAAATCACCCAATATGAAACAGATCATTTGAACAGCCCTATAACTACTAAAGAATCGAATTTAGAATTCTTTTCAAACTCCCCAAAACCAAATGTCTAGGCCCATTTTCTCTAGTGAATTCTACCAAATGAAAAAGAACTGACAGCAAATCTACAGTCCCTTCTAGAAAATAGAAAAGGAAGAAACACTTCCCAATTCATCTTATGAAGCCAGATTATCCTGATACCAAAAGCAAAGAAAGGAAAGAAAAGAAATAAAGAAAGAAAGAAAGAAAGAAAGAAAGAAAGAAAGAAAGAAAGAAAGAAAGAGAAGGAAAGAAAGAAAAGAAAGGAAAGAAAGGAAGGAAGGAAAGAAGGAAGGAAGGAAGGAAGGAAGGAAGGAAGGAAGGAAGGAAGGAAGGAAGGAAGGAAGGAAGGAAGACTATAAACCAATGTCTCTCATGCACTTACATGCAAAAATCATCAGAAAGAGTGTTTCAAAGAAATAGGCCTAGAATGCACTTTGGATGGACATTCCAACACTGGAGAAAATATCAGGGAGGTCTTTCTGATTCAGGCTCTAAGGAGCATTGTGTGTTTCCCACACCACTGTCTGTTTATGATACATACTGTGTGCCACTAAAATAATATTTAATTTAAGTTTCACAAATATGATATCAGGTTCAATACTTGGATTATCAACAAAGGTCTGAGACCAAATATCAAACTTAGAAACTGGCCTCACTAGACAAAACTGGATTATCTTCAGAATCCTTTCTTGCAAATACACATGCCGTTCTTTTTAGCCATATTTCCTTAGCATCTATCTTTATCTGTTGTCTCTCTCTCCATCGTAGGGGAATTTACTGCTACAGTGATATTTAGCATTCCACAATTCAGGAAAAACAAGGCTCTGGCATTTCCATCTCTCCCCACCAGTGGTGGGGTGGGGTGGGGTGGGGTAGAGGATGGAATGGAGAAGAGGAGGGCAAAGATTATGAGTTAGACTCATGTTGTACTAAATGCTAAGGAGTGAATAAGGCCATTCCACAGCAGGGAGTAATATTTCTAAAATGTTTTCTTGAACACTAGTAGTTAAATAGTAGTTTTTGATAGTCAAACTAAACTATAATGCAACCCTTGTCTAATAAAAGTATAGTCAACTCTTGTGAAAGAGTATTTTATTTGGGACTTTCTGTTCTTAATTAAAGGAAGCATCCTAGGAAGCAGTTTGTTAGTGTTGCTCTCACATGTCTACTCTTGACCCCATCTTACCTGCAGAATATAGCGAATCTGCTGTTTGGTAAACTCTGACAATCCTTTAGGAATCAATGATTCAATGTCTTCGGACTGTAAGAAAAGAGAGGCTTATCCATCGAACAGATATATATTAGCATTTTAATCTTAGTGTCAGCAGTCCACAGACTTTTGTGTAATGGAGCATATTGTTAGGGATATTAAAAGAGTAACTCACCTTTTAAGAAACAGTTTCTACGAATTTCATTCCTAGCTTTATCAATTCTTACTTTTAAAAAATCAATCACATTACATACACCATAGAAAGAACCCTGAATTCCAGACATTTTAGGGAGAAGCATTGGGCAACCAATCAGATGTTCCATTTCTATTTTTAAAAGGAGCAGTTTAAAAAGAAAATGGTCTATTAAACATCATTAAACACTTCATTCATTGTCTCTTTCAACAACTGAAGTTTTGTTGGGTGATATATATTGCATTTTACAGGCTGATTTTTTTAATAAAATAAAATTAGGGGTGGTATAGGATTTATTGAGAATTTACATAGAGCTGTGGTAACTTTTGAAAGATTATGATGTTGCCTCAGCAACATTGAGAAGCTTCAACTAATTTTAAGTGAGAAGCTGAATTGAAAGTATGTACTTCTTAGAGACAATTTGGGACTAACTGAATTATTGTAACGAATGCAGTATACCAATACATTGGAAATAAAGATAAAAATTAACACAAAGAGGCAATTGTGCTTTTTATTGCATTGAAATTAGTTCTTTCTCTGTGTGATTACTTATTCTGTTAAAAGCAATTATGAACGAAATGTACATATGTAACAGGATTAATACTTGAAAAATTTTTACTTCAGGTTACTGGCTATTTGGTGTGGCACATACAAGGTTTTGAAGCATTTTAAAACTAAATTTGTTATTTATTTAGTTAATCATGTAGATTCCGGCTTTCTAAAGCAGAAAGCATATGATCAATAAAATTTTAAATATTCTGATAAGCAAGACAAGTTAAATCATAAAGTGACTGATAAAACATTTTTTGTGAGTGCTTATTACTTTTATAGCCATTACGAAGATGTAAATGGTTGCATCATTTTAAAGGCAAAATGATTCTTACACTAACCTATGTTTTCAGTCTAATAAAGGTCTTAAACTAAAAGAATATTATTAGTGCAAGTATCAGAATCTACTTCGTTATCTACTATATTTAATTTTCAACTATATTTGCACTTACCTCATCTGTAGACTCAAAGTCCTGCTTGCTGCGGGAATGAAAAAAAAGATAAACAACCATAGGAAAACATATTCACTAATCATATATAAATGATTGTGTTCTATTAATATTATCTTACTTTTTGATATATCATGATGGCACTGATTCAATTTATAATTACAAATGAAAATAATTTTCCTGGAATTAGCTGATCTACTAAAAATGAACAACATCTGAACACCAAAACAATAAAATATGCAGAAATGGTTAGTGCCATCCATTAGCACCAGTTTATTTGTGGCTACATTAGAGAAGTCCTTGATGCTTGGCAATAAATACTACATGGGCGAATAAATATCAATAATAGTTTTTCTCTATTTCCACCTTCTTTTTCCCCTTCTTGTATTGTCCCCTTGCAGTTCTGATTCCAGCTCCTTTCCAATGTGTTTTTAAATTCTTCATACCATTTTTATCAAAATCAAAACTTGCAAGACAAACCTGAGTAACTTATTGAATC
The DNA here is from genome assembly GCA_004363605.1 of Indri indri. Lineage (NCBI taxonomy): Eukaryota > Metazoa > Chordata > Mammalia > Primates > Indriidae > Indri > Indri indri. The sequence continues at coordinate 2,982 of RJWJ010005381.1, forward strand.
TATATTAGAATATATTTGGCAGTGATGAGGCTGGAAGTGTATTTGAATCTCTACGTAGGGACAAAACCTTAAGCAAAATGGCTAAAATTCTAGTGGGATAATAGAATTTCCAGCATCATAACAAGGATTTGGCTATGGGAATTGAAAGGCCCTTTGTGAAGCCATGTTAGGTAGGCAAATTCTGGAGAATTGCTAGCGGTTCTATCAGACTGGCACTTACTCCTTTAGGAATGGTGAAAACTGGAAAGAATATAGTTCTAGTGTTGTCTCTGGCAACAGACGGGCCTTTATTTTTGTCTACTTGCTCCCTCTCCACTTGGTAGAATTGGGCCCAAAATACATATAGTGAACATACTTCTAAACAAAAAGACCAGTACACATGTTCTGACAGCAAGACAGAATATTTATTTTAAAGTAAAAGTTTCATTATGTTAGCTTCTACCATTACCATCTAAGTAATTGTTTATGAGTAATATATTGCTTATAGAGATTAAGGGGGTCACTCATTGTGCAAAATCTCTTGCATACACTTATAAAAATATGCAAAATATGTATGGAGAATTAGAACTGAAGGTTCTACTTCCTAATGCATGACTTCATTATGTGCAATTGTCTGCATGTATGTATGTGTTATTTCCTGTGTTGCCCAAAACTGCAGTTTTGGGGAGGCCCCAGCAAAAATTGAAATACAGTCTAGTTTTTTAATGTTTTACTAAAGTAACTGCATGTATATATTCGAATATAAAGCAAGTTAAAAACCTGTATCACAATGCAATTTTAGCAGCCTTGCATTACTGTTAATTGGAATTATGGTAGTATTAATATACCTTTTGTATTTAAAAGATACTAATCCTTCTTTCTTTCAATGCCAATGCCAATCTCATATACATGTCCCTAGTCACTTACTTCTTTTTATAAATAAGAAAACAAAACAAGGAGCAATCAATAGTGCTTAATATTGGAATTTTCAAAATATAACCAGAATGGTTTCATGAGACAACCTTCCTTAATTCTGACCCTGCAGCCCACTCATTACTGAGTTGCATTTTGGAAAGAGAAGAAAATTGGAGACAAAATGGGGAGGAAGAGAAGGAGAAAGTAGAAACAGAGAGCAGATCAGGGATGTGGAAAGGTAAGTGTGGATTACATCTCTATTTAACTAACACTGGGGCATAGTGGCTAGAATTACATTGGGCAGAAAAACAAACAGTGATACCTACATATACTACATCACCTCTTGGAAAAGAAGGAATGTAATAAGGAAAAACAAAAGAAAGGAGGGAAAGAGGGAGGAAGGGAGGAAGAAAAAAACTGACAGTCTTCTGATAAACAGAAACTCTTGAGCACCAAAATTTTATGTGAACTTATCCACTCTGGAGTGTTTATTAATGTGGAGGCACTAGCTTTCTATTTTCCTTTTGGTATTTCTAGCTAGTATAGGAACTAAAGTCAAGGCATTCCAGAACTTAATTATACAATTAGGTCATCCCTTTTTATTTTCAAAGTCCCTCAATGTGAGCAAGTTATTCAAGCTCCTGGATTACACCTTTGCCTATTAATAGATGATCATTATAAAATAATTTAACTTCCCTTGCTTAGTTACTTTCTCTACTTTTAAAACATTAATTACCATGTGAGTTGTATTTAACTCACACTAGTTTTGAGCCCGGGGCCTCGTGAAGCATATGTAACTCACACGTCTCTTCACCTTGGGCACCGTAAGAACTATATTTCAAGTTGCATATAACTCTTACAAACAATACAAAATAACACATTTTTCATTAAATTAAATTTTCATTAAATTGTTTTTGAAGTTTTTATTTTATTTTCATAATAAAACACTGTGGCCCCAAGGAAATTTTTTTTTTTCTTACGTGGCAGTCAATGTGTAAATTAGTATGAGACAATAAATTTGGAATATATTTAACTCTTGTTCTACCAAAATTTTTTGTGGCTACTTTGCCAAGGCCATGTACACTGAACTATTGTTAAGCAATGCAAAACACAAATATTATCCTGTTGTGTACTTCACACAAACATAATTGTTCCAAGGAAAAATTGTTTTAAAATTAATTAATTTTTATTTCAGCCAAGGCAAAATTCGAACAATGTAAAATCAGCCTAAATCTTGTAAGCTTTTCAAGTTTAATGAGTCAAATAATAATTCAGCCAGGTGCAGTTCACATCTGTAAACCCAGCACCTTGGGAGGCCGATGTGGGAGAATCACTTGAGCCCTAGAGTTTGAGTTTACAGTGAGCTATGATGGTGCCACTGTACTCCAACCTAGGGCAACAGAGTAAGACTCTGTCTCTAAAAGAAACAATGATCTGAATAATTGATAATTCCTTCAATTTGTCTGCAAAATCTTAAACAGGTTAAGTGATTTGCCTAAGGAAAAAATTGTCTCAGAGTGTGGATTCTAGTTCCAGGTTTTGCCTATTTTGCAACGTTAGTCTAATTCTCAAAATTGACCATGTGTCAGACTCCTCTGGGGGGCCTGTTGCTGATCCCTACCCATAGAGTTTCTGATTCTGTAAATCATTTTCCAAGTTCTTGCATGATGCTGATGCTGCTTGTAAGTACACATCTTAACTCATTCATTGCTTGTAACAAATCTATGAAATAAGTATTTTTATAATCCCTATTTTAGAGATGAAGAAACTGAGGCACAGAGAAGTTAAATAAGTTGCCTGATATTACACAGTTAGTATGTAACAAAGCTGGGACATGAAACCAGGGTATGAATTCTAGATATGGAATCAGGGTACTTAAGACTATATCCTCTATACCTCTCAATTTTACAATGTGATACTTTGATAGCAATATTCACAGGGCATGGTTAATGCACAGAAGAGGAACACCTAGACCAATCGAAGATCTAGGGAAGGCTTTGCAAAAAAGCTGAGTCATAGCTTATAGGTAAAGGAGTACTCAAAAATGTTTGAATCCTATCAAGCACTTAGTAGCTGTGTGACTTTAAGTTAATAACTTACACACTTTGGGTCTCCATATGAAATTGTGTGGGGTTATTATGCAAATTAGATAATATAGATAAAGTGCTTAGCACAGTGCCTGGAACATAGTAGACATGATAAATGACTATTAAGAGTAAGGGGAAAGATTTTAAGGTAGTGAACTTGTTGGAAGAGATGAATGTGTGAAACAGTTGTTTGGGTAACAGGAGAAAGGGACAGTTGTTTGGGTAATGGGTAATAGGAGAGGGTGTTGATTAGGATAAAACAATGATGAAGGCCTAACTGAAAATGGAAACAACGCATTTATAATGGCACCATTTCAAATAAACAACTCTGCTTTTCTCCAGCAGTGATCAGCGACATGGGTATAGCAGTAAAGAAGGCATTCATTCACTCAGCAACATATTTATTGACCACCACACTAAGCCAACCCTATGCTATGCACCAAGAACACCAGGGTAAATAAAATGACTCTCAGGGAGCCCTCTGCATTCTAAGGATAGTGGATGTTGGATGTTGGATGGAGGAAGTGGTGGTAAAAAGAGACAATCAATAAGGCAGAGAGCTAGACTGATCCAGACTTGGGATTTTGCTAAGTGGGAGGGACAGTTAGCTAAGGATGCAAAGCAGTTTCAAGCTATGGTAAGAGAATGATTGCAGTCATGAATATGAAAGCAACAAAAGGCAGGAGGGAGCTAATAAATGGAGAAAAAAAAGATACACAAAAGATTAAGAGAGACTACGTTGCAGGCACTAAAAATATTATCGACATGGAAAATACATGCTATATATTTTTGAGTGAAAAGGTGTACAAAATAGTATAAAGGTGTCATCCCATTTATGTAAACCTATACATTATAAAAAAGATCTAAGAAGCAGAAGAATCTATTTATTAGAAAGCCTGAATTAGAAATAAATGTATTGACTTTCCTTTATCTTCCAGATTATTCTAAATTTGTGGAACTTTCCCAGATTTTGTCTCATAGCTGACCACATATATGTTGTAACTATATAGTAGAAGGCAACTTTTGGGGCATAGCTTATAAAATTCATTTCATGATATAATATGCTCTCATCTGCACATAAGCAGTTTATAAGTTATTAGTGTATCTATATTTAATGATATAATCATGTTATTATGCTATATAAAATTATATAATATATATAATATGTAATATAGAATATATTACAAACTCTGAATATTATATTAATATTATATATAAATTAGAAATTATCCATTATTATAAATTATATAAATTATAAATTATATATTTATATATAATATTAATATAATATATGGAGTTTGTAATATATTACATATTAAATATATATTATACTCTGGCCTCCATATGTTAAACACATATAAGTGGAAAATTAAACAGTGGTGTGTTGGCGATGAGATTGTATCTTATATCATCAGCATAATATCTTAAAACAAATCATAGTATAGCATGCCTTTTTTGAGCTCCTTGCCCAAGAAGTTGCCTTTACCATCAAAGTAAATTATAATAGAAGGTACACAGAATTCTTTACTGATCCTAAAAGGGTTTCGTGATTTGATTATTTTCATTTTAATTCTTAAAATGAGACATTTGCTCAAATTTGCTCATATAGTTGCCCTGTTAACCCATTAAAAGTACTAGAGTTTTGCCATGAACCTAACACTGCCCATAAAAATAAAGCCTATTTAAAAAATACTATTCTAGAATGCTGTAAAATGTTTGATAGCTACCACATTGAGGCAAATAATATGTTTACGGTACCTTCCTCCAATTCTCTGCAAGTGTTCTAATAAGCAGTGATATAGATCCATATTTTTACGGCTTAGATCAGCAAGCAACTCTCCAAAATATTTGGGATCCAATTTTTCAGGGCCATCATCCTGAATTACCACCTGAAACAAATATCAATCACAATTATGAACAATATTAAGTTTTTCTAAGTTCACATTTTGATGTGAAACGAAAAAAATTGTAAAGTAACATATTAAAGTCATCACATAAATCAAGCCACTAAATTTTCTTTGCATCTGAAGTACACATTTTACAATATGAGAGTCATTTAAAGGAAAAATCAACATTGCAATGGCATTTTTAATTTCATTTCACTCAAGTCTATGTGATCTAATTGAATGCAAAATTTGAATAACATAAAAATTCTTGAGTCTAAGTACTTAAATAAAACAGTAAAATAAGTAAATAAAAATCTCTTAATTTCCAATTATCATCACAAACCTTGCTCATCTTACTCCTGTGGGAAAAGAAAATGTGAATTATTAATATATTTTTATTAATTTTTTAAATTAAAAAATTTAATTGGCACACAAAAATTGTACATATTTGTGAGTTGCAATGTGGTGTTTAAATACCTGTGTACAACAGGGTAACTAGCACATCTATCACCTCAAATAATTATCATTTCTTCATGTTAGGAACATTCAAAATCCTCTCTTCTAGCTATTTGAAAATATAGAGTAAATTGCTGTTAATTATGATCTCCCTACACTGTTATAGAACACTAGAAATTATTCCTCTATCTAGCCGTAATTTTGTATCTGTTAACCAACCTCTCCCTTTCTTTTTCCAGCCTCTAGTTACCACTATTCTACTCTCACATATGTGAGATCAACAGATTTAGTTTCCACATACGAGTGAGACATGCAGTATTTATCTTTCTGTGCCTAGCTTATTTCACTTAACATAATGTCCTCCAGGCTCATCCATGTTGCCACAAATGACAGGATTTCATTATTTTCAAGGCTAAATACTATTCTATTGTGCATATATACAACATTTTCTTTATCAATTCATCTACTGATGGACACTTAGGTTGATTTTTATGTCTTGACTATTGTGAATAGTGCTACAATAGACATGGGAGTGCAGATAACTCTTTCACATACTGATTTTTTAAAATTATATTGATGATAAAAGAATTTCTTTCATTTGGACTTGCATATTCTCAGTAAAAGTCAACTTTATTTGTTAGTACATCTTAAAGTTAGATTAAGAAAACCCACTCAATTCAATGTGTCTTTGTGTATTTCTTGTTGACTCCCTCTATTGATTATGCGGATTGAATATCTAGTCAATCTGACATGGGAAAGAGTAGCTCAGGGGCAAGTGTGGAAAATTTGTAGACTTCAGAGACATCTGAAATCCTAAACACAAATTATTATGAATAGTGTCCTAAATAAGACATATTCTATTGGCTTCATAGTCTTTGGTACCGATCTTTTCAATATTGTTGGCCACCTTGCCTGCCATCCTTAAGATACACTACCCGGAGGATAATAACTTAGGTCATACTCCATACTACTTTGATATTGCATGGGGGTCCAACTGCCCTAAAAACACATTTATTCCTGAGTATACAGATGATAAACGGACTTTGAATTTTACCACTGATACTTTTTTAACCTGTCCTCTGAATGCAGACCCTACAAAACCATACATTCTGAGGCAAATGGAAGAATTGCAAAGTAAAGATGAGCTTTCATAATCACATCTGTGACATGAAAAACAATTTACAAGATACTAGTCAGTGAAAAAAAGCAGGATACAAACTACAGTGTCATATTATCACATTTTTAAGGTATGTATAATATAACTTCTAAAAGTCTGGATGAGTACACCACAATGTTAGTTATCTTGTTGATGATGTACACTTTGGAGTCGTTTTCCTAGGGAGGTAATCATTATCTCCTGAAGAGAGTAAAGTCTCCTGTATGGAGGCATGAGTAGATAGGTAAACCTGTAAAATCAGTATCACACAATATGTTTAAATGTCATAGAATTAACAAGTAGTACATATATAGAGAGAAAGATAGAGATACTGTATGAAAATAGATATAGATCCACATATGTATATCTACAGGGTATCCCAAAAGTCACCATACATAGGGAAAATGGGAAATTGTAGCTAAACGTACCTTTATTTACAAAATGTTAATTACAAAATTTTTCTTTTGTAGTCTGCATATAAAGGAAAAATTTTGTAAAATTTTATAATGAATATTTTGTAAATAAAGGTACATTTAGCTACAATTTCTCATTTTCCCCATGTATGACAACTTATGGGACACCCTATATATTCAATGTAAATCCTTTATTTTTTTTCTTTTTTTTCTCTTTTTTTTCTAATTACCATGTCTTTATCAATGTAAATCATTTACATGTTTACATAAACATAGTAATACTTTCTATTTCACAACATGTTCTGTGCTCTATCCATGGTAGATTTCACTCTCCTGGGCACACACCATGCTATTCCTGCCTATGGGTCTTCATTCCCATTGTTTGTTGCTTAAAATATCCTTTCTACTTGTTGTGTGTCCAAATCTTACCCATCCTTTCAAACTCATCTCAAGATGTATGACTTCCATGAAAACTGACACTATGGCAGCCAACAAGCTAATTCAATTTAGCTCTTTGTGCACAATTATCTTGAATTGTTTTTATATTATTTTATGAATGTAAGTCTTGTTCTTTTAGTACCTTCTTCCTACCACAAAAGAAATAAACTTAAGAGTAAAAAAATGAGTCATACTTTATGGTATATACCATAGTATCTAGCGCAACACTCATTAAACACTCTATAGCTGCTCAATAAATACTTGTTGAATTGAAATAAGTCATCTACCTGATTAGAACTGACTTCAAATGCTAGCTGATTCTGGAATAATTTTCTTATTGGTTTCCCTCTTAAAGCAGCCAATGAAGACTGGTTAAGAAAGTCAACAAGAGTATATATAGGCAGCACTTCCTCCTCAATAATATTAAAGTGATCCCTTGTACCTTCTTCCTACATAAGAGGAAGAGAAGAGGTCAGTCTAATTGCAGCAACTAAACTGAACCCCTTGTAGCGGTGGAGGTTGGTGTCTGAATTCTATCTAGACATCAGGATCTTGGCCATCAGCTCCTCAGTGACAGGCCCTTCTGAGGAAATGAAGGACAAAATTAAGCAAGTCTTTATTCAGAATTATATCTCATTTTAAGAATTAATGTGTTTATGAAAATTATCAGACAAGGAAAACAACAGCCCTTTTAGGATCCCAAACCCAGGTGGGTTCAAACATGTGGAGAGGAGAGGACTGATGGAAGTCAGATTCTCATCTATTGTTAAGTCTGTGACAGAACTAGTACTCAAAACTGAGGTGAAATTTCCTAACCATAAACTGTCGTTGTTGCAGTTAGCAATATTTTCCATTACTAAATCACAGCTCCTTAGAGCTTCTTAATTTTATTGGAACTACTTGTGGATGTGTTTTGGCTCAAAGCCATGTTTTTGTTGCCTTGAGAAAGCCAAGATAGGGAGCTTCCCAAGGATTCATGAATGCCTTGGACCAGAATAATAGTAGCACTAATGCATGGAGGTTTTGTCTGTGACAATATTGAGTTAATAGGATACTTGAGATGTAGCCGCACCCCACATCTACTCATCTGCCTGATGAATGAAAGCTATCTCAAATATCAATCTTGGATAATAACTTCAGCTGTTCACATATAAACAGGGCAGGAATACAGACTCTGCTGAAGAATAGTTGTTCCAAGATATATAAAATGTGATATTTCTCCTAAAAATTATAAAGAATTATTAAAGGTTCTTGAACATGCATCAATGAAGTACATTTAATCAAATTACTATTTGGCTATAATAATGGCCCACAAGTCCAACCCCTTGTCTCTGATTGTAGGTGAGAAACCTTTGATGAGAATTACTCCAGTAAACCCAAAGCAAAGCAACAATGTTTAGGTGTGTAACCAGATGCAAATTAGCGCTCATTTTTCAGAAAATCTGTAGAAAGGAATTTCTAAAGGGAAACCATGGACCTCACCTCAGTACTGCCTTGGAAGTTCTTGTCCTGGTTCCAACGTGGGGTTTTGTTTCTTATTTATGGTCTATGAGATTCTAGGAGTAAGAGGTGTATTTTTCTTGCTAGCCTATACATTATATAAACTTTCATATTCAAAGATAATACTTTTGGCCAACAATATTTAGAAAGTTCAGTGACAGTAATTATGGTACCCTGCAAGTAGTAGATACACAACAGTTGCTGATTTTGGCTGAGCTATCTATATTTTCTTGCCTGGTTTCCCTCAAGCTTAATGGCACACATTTGTGAGAATGTTTCTCAGGCCTAGGGATAGTTTATGGTCAAGGAACAAATTACAGTTCAGTAAGATAGGGTCTTGGCTTAATTAAATTTATTCCCACTAGGTAAGTGACTTAAGTGTGTGCATGTTTCATCTATTTAGAATGGTTGCTTAGCAGATTATAAAGTGCTTAAAATGCCGTGTTATATAAAAGTGATTATACCTAAGCACCTAACCTTCTAAAAGGTCATGAACATATTAAGTAACAAGGTCTTCTGTGTATGAATCCAACTGAGTAGTAACTTTTGAACTGTTGCATGACAATGGAAAACCTCACTGTTAATAAAAGGTTATAACATATCGATTATACCTAGATGTCCAGCAAAGCTCAGGAGGATATGGTGGCATTTGTAAATAAATAACGTTACCACTTGATTAATTTTGCTTTGATTTGGCACATTTAACAGCTGTCAGATTGACTCGAATCATAGCTAATCCAGTAGGCATTAATCCCTCAGAAAATTAAATGCATTTTAGGTACAATGTCATTTGGCTAATCAGGTAATAATAATAATAATAATAATTGGTCTCTCCCTATTTTGTACCACAAGTAGCAATCCTAGCAAGAGAAAAAAGGTAAGAATTATATTTTAGATTTTGAAAATCCTCACTATTATTTAATCTCCATAGATATTTTAATAAAGAAATTATGAATGATATAGTACCTGGAACATAGTAGATTTTCAATAAATGTTGTCACTGAATTGAATGTACTATACAACAATCACACTTCTAAAATGAAGACTTCTTTACTCATAACAGTTCCATTCTTGAAATAAAGAACTAATTTAACTTTTTGCATGAATGAACTTAGACCACAAAGTGTTGTAATGAAAAAAGAATGGAATTTGGAACCAAAAGTAGAGCTCCCACTTCCTAGTTGTGAGTTAAGTAAATTGCTTAACTTCTCTGAACCTCAGTTTCCTCAACTGTAAAGTGTAGGTAATTTAGTATCTATTTTATAAAGTTTCTGGAGGTATCAAATAAAATTAAATAGGGCATAAAGTGCTTTTTAAACTGTTAAACCATCATGCAAATAATTCTTCTATCCCCAACTAATTAGAAACCGTGTAGTTGGTTTCGGTTGTCATTTTATGAGCACAGTGATTCAATAATAACATTTGTAACAGCTTATTCTTTATCACTGGAAAATAATATGTATGATATTTTCCTATAATACAAAGTGAGTATCAAGAATTTATAAAGCTTTTTCTCATACATAATGAGAATTTTGCAATAAATCGATTTTTCTTTTTTTCCTATGATTTCCAGGAAGCTCACAATCAAGTTTTTTTAACCAATTTAATAATGACATAGAATCCTGTGGCCTGCATTTCTGTGTACTTTCTTTTCCTTCTGGTGTTATAGCTCCATTATATTTATACTTTCATTGACACATTTCTTTTTCTATCCCATTGCATCTTATTTACTCTCACAAGCCATTCCAAATCCTTTTGGAATGAGGTGGGAGGTATAAATACATAGGTACACAAGTATCTATATTGATGAACTTACTTTTAAACTAATATGTATTTTGCAATATTTTCCTCCTCTCTATTTCTCTATTCTGTCATTTTTTAGCATATAATTTATTCAAGGGATGTGACTACTTATATTATGCAACCTAGGCCAATGGAGGAACCTACTGCTCATATGCACTAGCACTTTTAATGTAATTTGTCTTATACTCTATCTTTTTTTCTTAAACTTAAGGCTAAAATCTATACCCAAGAACCAAACACAGAATTTACAACGTCTCACAGGCATAAGTCAGTCATTCATTCAGCACACATTTATTGAGAATTTACTAAGCACTGTCCTAAGGTACTGTCCTAAGCACTACTAGACTGTCCTAAGAACTACTAGAAGCAAAAACACGTTAAGACACTGTCTCCTCCCTCAAGGACTTTATGGTCCTTTAGAAGAGCTAATATATAAACCTAAATAACTTTAATGTATTGAATAGACTGACTAATTGATAAAAGATATAGAGGTACAGATCAAAAGCTAAAAGAGTTACAAGAAGGAAAACTAACTCTCAGCTCTTTGAGAGAAGTTGTATGATGGAAGAATCATCAAACAATGACAACTGATTAGGCATGGAGTGGCAAAGGGGAGGGAAAAGTAAAAAATGATGTTAAATTTTAAGTCTAGTGATTAGAACACTGGCGATATCATTAACAGAAATAGGGGACATAGAGTGAAAAGCCAGTATGGTTAGTTGAAGATGACTGTGAGACAGCCAAATAGAGATGTCAGGTAGACAATTAAAAATGATCTATGGGAGCTGAGGAGGAAAGCTTTGAAAATTTTCCATGTAGAAGTGGTAGCAGAAGTCAAGATTTTACATCATATTGCCAAGGGAGAGACAGTAGGTAAAAAGGGGGTGGGAAAGTATGGGTTCTTAGGGAAGGGGTCCTGATGAAAGAAAGAAGAAGAGCCTGAGAAGACTTAGAAGGAGCAGTATAGTATACTGGGAAGAAGGAATATCAAGAATAGAATGGATGTACAGTGACAAATGCAGTACAATTGAAACAAGATGAGGACCAAGAAAAGGAACAAAATTTGGCAACTTGGAAGTCAATAAATGCAATTTCAAGAACTTAGTGAAGCTAGAATCTGTTTTTCAAAGTGTTAAGGAATGTGTGTGTAGTGAAGAAATGGCATCAGTGAGCACGAATTCTTCCTATGGATATTCTGCAGGTGAAGGGAACAAAAAAGATGAGATCACAAGTCAATAGAATGGTAGGGTTGTGAAGAGAATCGCCTTGGAAAAAGAAGTCAAAGTTAGAGTCTTAATTCTTGAATCAAGAATCAATTCAAAAGAATCAAAAGTTTGCTTAAGGTATAGAGAATTTTTTCAGTGAAGTAGGGCATTGAAGGAGTTTTCGTAGTGTACTCAAATTGTGATCTCTGGACCAGTCACATTAGGATAAACAGCGTGCTCAAAATGCAAATTATTGGTCCCCAGCAATCTCTACATAAATAGGCCCTCCAATTGATTCTTGTGCACACTAAAGTTTGGATCCAATGCCCATTTTCAATAGAAGTCAAGGCCACTTGCAGAGAAGCAGCGAGAAGCAGTGGGACTCGGAGTATGAGCAGGATGGGAAAGATAAGGATTAGATACTGAAGAGAGTGGTAACAAGTCAATTAGAATCAATTAAAAGGATTGTCTAGCAATAGAGGAAGTCCAGCAAGACAGTCACAATCTGTACTGCACCAGCCTAGTTTGGGGACTTTCTGTAGCATACAAATGAAACCATCCTCACTGGGTTAATTAAAATAACACGACAGGCTCTGGGTTGAAATATCCTTAAGTATTAATCAAGCCGCACTCTGATCCCACTCCCCTGTGGGTGCTTTACTAACCAAAAGTTATATAGGCCAAGACATAGGCAATATTAACTTCCCCATTGTTCCCCATTTTACGTCTTTAACATCAGAAGCCTATGACTTTCTGACTTTCCATTTGAACTGTTTTTCAGATCCTGAATTCTAATAGAATGGCTGGCACCAACCAGTTTGAAGACCCTTACCAAGGGACTGACTCAGCATAAGAATGCAGCTTCCTTGTCTCCTCATCCCATGACTTCACCCTTCACTCTTCCATGAAACACCAATCTCCACACCTCTGCCTACCGCCCATCCAAAACCGTTAAAATCCCTAGCCCTAAACTCGTTGGGAGGTAGATTTGAGGTTTCCTCCTGTCTCTTTGTTTGGCTGCCTTGCAATTAAATCCTCTTTCTCTGCTGCAACTCAGTGTCTCAGTGTACCAACTTGCCAAGCCTCAGGCAACAAACCTGGTGTGGTTACACAAAAAAGTCAAAATCTCAGGGCAGAGAAAGTGGATGATAGTTTACCCAAAATAAGGGATCAGCAAAGTGAGGAAGTAATAAGAGAAGGCAACAAAAAATTTAAGGGCATCTATCAGGAGCACTGTTGAATTGGCTGACAATGGAGACCAGTCTGCCTTAAAACTGAGGGATAGAGAGCTTGGTAAGGGCAAGGTTAAGTCGAAATGAAAGAGCAGGAGATCTTAAAATGATGATAAGAGTGAGAGACATTTGGAATTCCAGGTTAAACAATTTCAAGTGATGCTATCAGTTCAAGGAGTGGCCAAATTCTATGTGGGCTGAAGATGTGAATTGAAGAAATTGAAGGTGATGAAGAACCATGAGGATAAAGTGTGGGAAAGATTACTGATACGGTTGGTGAAGTTCTTACAGGTGATTTCAGAGCAGGAGTCAGTAGGAAGTGGAGATAAGATTGTAGGCTGATGACGAAACTATTGAAGGTTGGAGAGAATGACCAGAATGTCAGTAGATAGTGATAATTCAAGCCAAGAGGGATGGTGTATATGGATTGCAGAGTTTTAAGGAGAATAGGTTTATGAGAGATAGTAGATAGACAAAAACCAGAACATTCGACTGTGTGTAAAATTATGTTGAGAAAAGTATTATTAAATGGCAATAGAAACACAGAAAACCAAGCAAATGAAAGAAATTAGGAAATTATTAACACTAGCAAAAAGTTGTATTAATAAAAGAAGCAAAATAATATACAAATTGGTTCAGCATTAAATATTTTCATAGCAGTAATAATATAATCACTGAATATTGACAGCAAAAAAATCAAGATTTAACTCTATTGGGATGATGATAGGAATGGAAACAATTAGAAGGAAGATTAATAGAACTAAATATGTGTCAGCATTATCAACAGATAATATGAAACATTGATAAATCAAGAAATAGAAGCATAACTATATGTATACTATAAATTTAAACTATATGCATACTATTTAGCTATATATTAATATTTTATATATAGGTATATATGTGTGTGTGTGTGTGTGTGTGTGTGTGTGTGTATATATATATATATACACACACACTATATATATACCTACTTAGCTGTATGGAGGTAAATACCAGAAGACAAAGCTAAGAATCGAAAATGATTGCCTCTGGGGATCAGGTCTGGGTGGTGAAGAGGGCTGAGACAGAGGGACTTGCTGTTTGTTATGTGGCTTTTAGTACTATTTGACCTTTTAAACTATGTACATATATTACTTTGATTAAAAAGCCAATTTCTGAAAAGAGCAAATAAGTAACAGTTTATTAAAAATAAATGTAAGAGAGACAGAAAAGTGGCAGACTAGTGGGGGCCAGCCAGCTCATTGCTCCCAGGGAAAGAGGTGAAGAGTGCAGGCAGCTGCCTATGTGTGCATCACTCGCTCTGGAAGCAGTGTTGTGAATTCACAGAGAAGCAACCTGGGACACTCAGTGTGGAAAAAAGGGTGATGGGGAGATACATACATGAAAATTTTAGAGAACTTGAGGAGAACAGTAGAGAATAGAGCACGAGAGAGCCATGCTCGCCTTGCCAGCGCAGTGTGATCTGAACTGCAAGAGGACAAGAGCCACCCCTACAGACCTCCTACCCACTCAGACAGTGACGTGCCTGGTGTCAGTGCAGAGCCGTTGCACTAAACAGGCTCCGTGAGGAAGAGGCAATAGCCGGGGCCATCCTGAACTCTCAGTTGCACCATGTCCGGACTACTCGAGGGCTGGGGAGGGACTGGACTGATTTGTGGCTTCCCTAAGCCGTACCCCAGAATTTGGAGCCAGGCGCTTTGCCCCTAGAGTTCAGCAGCACCTGGGCATAGGAATTGACCGGAGAGCGGCGGGCTTCGATCTGAGGTGCTATGGACAACCGCTTCAGCGGGTTCAGGGCAGGGAGTGGAGGACTGCAACCTCTTCATTTCTGATCTGGCATCCACTGGTTCCTTGTGCCTGGGAGACAGCCTGCAGCCTGCCTGGCACAGAACCTGCCCTCCAGGTCGGGTTGGAATGCCATTTCCCCAGCCCCAACTTCAAAGACCTCAGTCAGAGCCTTTGCTTCTGGCTCCACCCCAGTTCTAGCACGGACACTGTCACGCTGGGGTGCAGTAGGCTCAGCCGTGAGAGGCCTCGAACAGCGGCTTCCACCGGCTCTGGGAAGGATGACAAGAGCTGCGTCCTCTACTGTCTGACCTGCATCTGTGGGATCCTTGTGCCCAAGAAGCATTTTGCAGCCTAGTCACCCGAGCCCGCCCTCCAGGCCCTAGCCGCCTCCTCATTGCCTGACCTTGACCCCGCCCTCCAGGTCAGGTTCAACCCAGAGACTGCTGCTGCCACCGAGCTGGGAGTTTCTCGCAGACAGGGCACCAGGCTCCCAACCCCTTCGGGGTGCCTCCCACCTCACAGACCCAAGACAATCAGAAGGTGCCATATTGCACCTCAACACTCTGGGCAACTTTGTCCTCCTCCCCAGGGGGCTTCAACTCCTCTGGTTCGGTCTTGCTCATCCCCACACAGACATTTCTCAACTCCAACACAGACTGCAGGAACCACAGGGGTCCAGTGGGTCCCAGGATGTTCTGTGTGACTCCAGAGCCCAGTTACTTTGGGGGACTGCCTCCTGCAGAAAGGATTAGAGAAGACCTGATTGCTGGCTTTCCTACATCCAGTCTGTTTTTCTCCCTTGCCCCTACCATACACACAACTGCATAGAGAGACAATTGAGCCACCACACTGAGACTCCCATTGGGAGCAGGGCTCAGACCTCTCCTTTTGGGGTTCTGCAGTGGACTGAGGGGTGCTTGGACTTTGAGCTCCCTGCCTGCCAGCCCTCCCTGCTGCTGCTTGCCTGGCAGCCACATTAGAGCATGACAGGCCCTGAGGCAGAGGGACATCAAACCACCTTGAACACCCTGTGAGTGACACCAGAGCAGCATCCTTATTCTTGGCATGGTCAGAGATTGATCTCCGGGGCCCGGGGACAGGCCTGCAGACGAGAACCCAAACATCCAGGCCTTGAGTGCAGTACCTGGGAGTACAGGGGGGATATTCATGATCTACTTTTTGCAGGTATGGGTGCCTGCAGGGGCAGATCAGTGGGTAGAGTGCAGTGTGGGTCCTAGCTGTGGCATGCTGATGGGGAACCCCTCTGCCCACAGGAGGAAGACACTCCCAGCTCAGGCCGGGATCCTAGGCAGGGAACCTTCCTACCTGCATCACAGTAATGGGCCAGCTTGGCTATCTTGAAGTCCTGCCTACTGGGAGAGGCCTGGGAGAAACTGAGGAATAGGGGAGGGCTGAAAGGAGCGAGGCCCACTCCAGACTGCCAAACTGTGGGTCTCAGACAGACCCACCTCCACACACAGCCTTTCTGGTAGAGTGGGGCCACTTCAGCCCCTCCCAGGCAGCTTTGCCCAGAGGTGGGTAATGGACTATTGAACCCTGCACATCATTTGCCAGGATTTGTGAAGCTTGAGGGCAGGCTCACCCAACCTAACCCCACCCAGCCTCACTCCCCAACCTGCTTCTGCTATGGTAGAGAACGAAGGACTCATCTAGAAGTTCCAGGGCCCAACCCACCAACTGGGGCATCAAAGTGTTTCTCCTGAGGAACTAGAACCAGTCACAGGATCCAAAAACAATAGTGCAGCTTGTTCCCTCCAGCAAACACCACCTACTGACAGGGAGGTCAATTTGCATGCCCTTTAACTGCATTTACTGACTCAATCTTACAGGGTTTGGTTGATTCTCACCCACAAAAACCACCTACTGACTTAGAGGTTAAACTGGGCATGTCATTAACTAAACAAAAGAAAATTCTAAAGGACTAACAGCTGCTCCAGATGAGAAGGAATCGGCGAAAGAACTTTGGAAACATGAAGAATCAGAGAGAAAGGTCACCCCCAAAAGGGAACACCAGTTTCCTACCAATGGATTCCAACCAAAACCAGAATATTGAAATGACAGATGAAGAATTTCGAACATGTATTGTAAGGAAGCTTAATGGAATACAAGATAAAATAGAAACCCAACACAAAGAAACCACAAAAACAATGCAGAAAATGAATGAAAAATTCACTAAAGAAATTGAATTATTAAAGAAAAATGAAACAGAACTACTGGAAATGAAAAATTCATTAAAGCAACTACAAAACACAGTGAAAAACCTTAAGAACAGGTTAGATTAGGCAGAGGAAAGAATCTCAGAGTTTGAAGACAGCAATGTCCAATTTAAAAAGTCAGTCACAGAGGTAGAGCAGAGAAATAAGAGGAATGAACAAAGCCTACAAGATATATCAGACTATGTAAAGAGGCCAAATATAAGAATCATAGGCATCCATGAGGGTGAAGAAGAAAATACACAAGGGTTGGATAATTTATGTGAGGGAATAATTGAGGAAAATTTCCCTGGCATTGCTAGAAAACTAGATATCCACATACAAGAAGTTCAAAGGAATCCTGGAAGATTCATCACACAGAGGCAAATGCCACAACACACAGTTATTAGACTGGCCAGAATAAAAACAAAAGAGGTGTTCCTACAAGCCGTAAGGCAAATGCAGCAGGTAAATTACAAAGGAAAACCCATCACACTAACTTCAGACTTATCAACTGAGACCTCACAAGCCAGTAGGGATTGGGGTCCCATCTTTAGTCTTCTCAAGCAGAATAATGCACAGCCTAAAATTTTGTATCCTTCAAAGCTAAGTTTTATATATGAGGGGGAAATAAAGTTTTTCTCAGAAAAACAAGCACTAAGGGAATTTGTTAAGACAAGACCTTCCTGGTAAGAAGTACTCAGAGCTACATTATTCACAGACCAACACAATAAACACTAACCAATGTAAAAGCACCCAAACAGCTAAATATAAAAGGCCACATACAACGATGGCTCAAGAGATAAAACAAAGCAACAACATTCTACTCAACAAGATGAACAGAAATCCATCCATTGTATCAATTCTTTTGATAAATGTGAATGGCTTGAACTGCCCACTGAAGAGACATAGATTGGTTGAATGGATAAATATACACAAGCCAAGAATCTGCCGTCTTCACTAAACATGTCTATCCCATAAGGACTCATTCATACTCAAGGTGAAAGGATGGAAAACAATATCTCATGCTAATGGAAACAAAAAGAAAGCTGAAGTAGCAGTTCTTATATCAGATAACTTAGTCTTCAAATCAACAAAAGTAATGGAAGACAAAACAGTTATTATATAATGTTAAAGGGAATAATTCCATAAGAAGACATAACAATTCCAAATATTTATGCACACAACACAGGTATGCCCAGATTCATAAAGCAAATCCTACTTGAGCTAAACAAGATGATAAACAACATCACCATAATAGCTGGGATATTCAACAGCCCCCTAACAGAACAGGACAGATCCTCCAAACATTAAATGAGAAAAGAAACAATGGACTTAAACAGAACTCTAGAAAAAATAGGCCTAGCAGACATTTACCGAAAATTCTAGCCAACAACCACTGAATATATGTTCTTCTCATCAGCTCATGAGACATTCTCCAAGATTGATCACATACTAGGCTACAAAATATCTCTCAACAAATTTTTTTAAAAAATGTACAATGCATTGTCTCAGACAATAATGGAATAAAATTAAAAATCAACTCCAACAGAAACATTCATCTATACACAAAGTCATGGAAACTAAACAACCTACTGCTGAATGATAGTTGGGTCAAGGAGGAAATTAAGATGTAAATCAAATGATTTTTTGAACTAAATGATAAACTGGCACAAGTTATCAAAAATCTGTGGGATACAGCTAAAGCAGTCCTGAGAGGAAAATTCATTGCCATAAATGCCTACATCCCAAAGACAGAAAGATCACAAATCAACAATCTAGTAAATCACCTCATCGAACTGGAAAAGGTTGAGCAAACCAACCCCAAACCCAGCAGATGAAAAGAAATAACCAAGATCAGAGGAGAACTGATGAAATCAATAGCAAAAGAACTATACAGAAGATTAATGAAACAAAAAGTTGGTTCTTTGAAAAGGTAAACAAAATTGACAGGCCTCTTGCTAAATTAATCAGAAGCAGAAAAGAAAGGACTTTAATAATCTCACTCAAGAATGGAAAAGGAGAAATTATAACTGATACCGTGGAAATACAAATTATCACTTCTAAATACTATAAAAATCCCTATGTACATTAACTGGAAAACATGGAGGAAATGAACAAATTCTTAGAAACACACAGCCTACCCAGGCTCAATTAGCAAGAAATAGAATTCTTGAACAGACCAATATGAAGTACAGAAATTGAAGCAGCAATAAAAAATTTTCCACACACACCAAAAAGTCCTGGACCAGATGGTTTCACATTTAAATATTACCAGACCTTGAAAGAAGAACTGATACCTATCATGCAGAAATTATTCTATAACGTCGAGAAGGATGGAATCCTCCCCAACATGTTTTATGAAGCTGACTTCACCTTCATATGAAAGCCAGGAAAGGACTCAACAAAAAAAGAAAACTACAGACTACTGTCCCTTATAAATATAGATCCAAAAATTCTCGATGAAATTCTAGCAAATCAAATTCCGAAGCTCATCAAAAAATAATAACAATAATAATAATCAACCATGACCAAGTGGACTTCATCTCAAGGAGGCAGGGATGGTTCATCACACACAAATCTATAAATGTAATTCACCTTATGAAGAAGAGCAAAAACAAAGACCATAATATCCTCTCAATAGATGCAGAAAAAGCATTTCACAAAATTCAGCACCCTTTTATAAGAATATTTAACAAAATAAGCATAGACAGAATTTACCTCAAAATTATAAAAGTCATATATGACAAACCCACTGCCAACATCATACTGAATGGGGGAAAATTGAAAGCATTTGCACTTACAACGAAAACCAGAAAATGTTTCCCTCTATCACCAATTCTATTCAACATAGAGCTGGAAGTCCTAGCCATGGCAATCAGACAAGACAAGGAAATCAGAGGCATCTAAATGGGGAAAGAAGAGGTCATACTATCTCTCTTTACTGACGATATGATCTTATATCTGGAAAAACCCATAGATTCTGCCAAGAGAATACTGGAATTTATGAATAAATTCAGCAAAGTCTCAGGTTACAAAAGCAATGTACACAAATCAGTAGCATTCATATATTCCACAATAGTCAAATTGAGAACCAAATCAAAAACTCAGTACCTTTCACAATAGCAACAAAGAAAATAAAATACCTAGGAATATATTTAACTAAGGAGTTGAAAGACCTCTACAGGGAAAACTATGAAACAGTGAGGAAAGAAATAATGGAGGATGTTAACAGATGGAAAACTATATCATGCTCATGGATCAGCACTATCAACATTGTTAAAATGTCTATACTACCCAAAGTGATCTACAGATTTAACACAATCCCTATTAAAACACCAACATCATTTTTTGCAGATCTAGAGAAAATAATTTTATGCTTTGCATGGAACCAGATACGACCCTGCATAGCTAAAGCAACTTTAAGCAAAAAGAACAAATTGGAAGGCATCAATTTACCAGACTTCAAACTACAGTACAAGGCTATAGTAACCAAAACAGCCTGGTACTGGCACAAGAACAGAGACATAGACCAATGGAACAGGACTGAGACCAATGGAACAGGACTGAGAACCCAGATATAAAACCATCCTCATATAGCCATCTGATGTTTGACAAAGCAGACAGAAACATACACTCGGGAAAAGAATAAATAAATGGTGCTGGGAGAATTTGACAGCCACATGCAGAAGATTGAAACAGGATCTGCACCTCTCACCTCTCACAAAAATCAACTCATTGATGGATAACAGCTTTAAACCTAAGGCACAAAACCATAAGAATTCTAGAAGAAAACTTTGGAAAAACTCTTATAGACATCAGCCTAGGCAAAGAATTTATGAAGAAGACTCCAAAAGCAATCACAGCAACAACAAAAATAAATAAATGGGACCTGATAAAATTAAAAAACTTCTTCACAGCCAAGGAAACAATCATTAGAGTGAATAAAGAACCTATAGAATGGGAGAAAATATTCACATGCTACACATCTGATAAAGGGCTGATAACTACAATCTGTATATAACTCAGGAAAATTAGCAAAAAAAAAATCAAACAGCCCTATTCAAAATTTGGCAAAGGACATGAACAGAACCTTTTCAAAAGAAGATAAATGGCCAACATAGGAAAAGTTGCTCCACATCTCTAATCATCAGAAAAATGCAAATCAAAATCACAATGAGATATCACTTAATTCCGTGAGAACGGCTTTTATCAAAACGTCCCAAAAGAACAAATATTAGCATGGATGTGGAGAGTTAAGAACACTAATACACTGCTGGTGGGACTTCAAATTAGTACGGCCTCTATGGCAAGTAATATGGAGATACATCAAAGAACTAAAAATAGAACTGCCATTTCATCCAGGAATCTGACTACTGGGTATTTGCCCAAAGGAAAAAAGAACACATTCTATTATAAAGACCTCTGCACTCAAATGTTTATATTATAATAACAGCACAATTCACAATTGCAAAGATGTGGAAACAACGAACCCACATGCCCATCAATACTTGAGTGGATTAATAAATTGTGATATATGTATACCACTGAGTACTACTCCGCCATAAAAAACAATGGTGAATTAATACCTCTTATATTATCCTGGATGGAGCTAGACCACATTCTTCAAAGTGAAGTATCACAAGAATGGAAAAACAAACACCACATGTACTCACCATTAAATTGGCACTAATCGATCAACACTTATGTGTGCATATGGAAGTAACATTCACTGGGTGTCAGGCAGGTGGGAGGGGGGAGGAGGGGATAGGTAAATTCACACCTAATGGGTGTGGTGTGCACTTTCTGGGATATTGGGATGCTTGTAGTTCCGAGTTTGGTGTTGCAAAGGCAATATATGTAACCAAAGTGTTTGTACCCCCCTCATTTTTCTGAAATTTAAAAAAACATAGGCTGGGCACGGTGGCTCACGCCTGTAATCCTAGCACTCTGGGAGGCCGAGGCGGGCGGATCATTCTGAGGTCAGGAGTTCGAGACCAGCCTGAGCAAGAGCGAGACCCTGTCTCTACCAAAAATAGAAAGAAATTAATTGGACAGCTAAAAATATATATAGAAAAAATTAGCCGGGCATGGTGGCGCATGCCTGTAGTCCCAGCTACTTGGGAGGCTGAGACAGTAGGATTGCTTGAGCCCAGGAGTTTGAGGGTGCTGTGAACTAGGCTGATGCCACGGCACTCGCCCCAGGCAAGAGAATAAGACTCTGTCTCAAAAAAAAAAAAATGCCTACTACTAATATTAAATAAAAAATAAAGGTGACTTTGCCGCAAAATAAGAATTCAAAAATATACGATAGCAGGATGCTGAAGAAGGTAGTAAGAGACAGATAAGTTAGTGTTGGGACAAGATTGACCAAAAATAGATATGAATTAAATTTTTGGAAGCAATAGCAGTGGACAGAAGTTTGCACAAAAGGCACTCGTTTTGAATAACAAGGATGAAGTAGGAAATAAATATGGAGAGGAACTTGATTCATTTTAATGAATGAGGGGACAGGAAGAACTTCTGTGTTTATTGTACTGGCCAACCCTGAAATTTCATCAATAGTGAACGACTTATGTTAAATAAACATTGTAGCAAGCTTTCTGGACACCTGTCAGAAAAAGCACCTGACACTAAGATCTGTGCTGTCTTGATGTTGACGAAAAAGAATTTTTTAATGATGGAAGAAAGGCATCATATCACAAATTGGAGTATTTTCCATTTGCAAGCGCCCTACCCATGTGAACAAGACTACTCCCTTTACATTTTCCCATGACTCCAAATTGTTTCCTGGAATCCTCAGCCAAGGAGAAGAGAGTTGCACACACAATACGCATAATTATTTGAGTCTTTCTTATAAACGCCACCTGTAAAACAACTTGTAAATTATTTCAGCTGTGCTCTTCCCTGTCATTAACATGTTTGAAATTATCCTTTCCTTGCTAATGGCAGAAAAATGACCACAGCATATTATTCTTAATTTCCCCAGGGAAGACATGTGACTGGTGATACTTTAAATTTGAAACCAAAATGATTATGTTGCTAGGAAGTACCATGGAAAACACACATAAATTAATTTTATAAAAAATATTATGAAGCCAGGTTTTTAGATACTTGATTTGGAAAAATAATTTAATATCTTTTGCTTTGGGAAAATCACTTAAATGCGATTTAGTTTCATCGAATTAAACCGATTTCTTATATTGATGCTTTTAAACATCTGGAGTCTGGGGTTGGGGGAGGTAGAATATCAATAATCAAACATTCATTTCAGAATCTGTTGTTACTTGGCACTAAGCTAGGTGCTTCAAATATTCTATGTCTTTTAATCCTCTTGTAGGATATACTGTATATTAAATTATGACTTTCCACCTTTTACAGATGAAAAAATGAGGTTCAGCCAATTAAGTCAATTGCTGAAGGTCATGCAGCTCAGCAGAATCAAGGTTTATAAATGCAGATAATTGAATTGAAAGTCTGTGTTCTTTCCACTTTACCATGCTACCTCCAAGTTACAATTAACTCTAAACACAAACTTTAAAAATGGAACATATTTAGCTTTAAAAGAGCATAACTTACATGTGCTCCCTCTTTCTTTAAAGAGACTCTTCCACTCATGTGTGACAACTATAGCGGACACGTAAACATCAAGGAGCCTAGGTTAGAGAATTCTCTCTCTTCCCTCCTTTTTCCAGGGGATCTGTGCAACCAGGTTACCCTGTCCTCACTCAGAGCAGGAATGAATCCAATCCCATGTTCCATAAAAGTGGAACTACTAACTCTAGGCTTCCAAGGATACTATTCTATTTTCAGCAGCACCTCAACTTTATTTCATAAAAAAGCAGAAAAATTTGTATCTACACAAAAAGTCTCCAGTCTTTAACAAAGCTATATAGGTATCTCAAACTGCAATATGAATAATAAAATATGAAGCGGCAATATATTAGTTACCCAGTTCTGCCCATTTTCTAAGTAGACAATATATAGTCTGTCAAATATATTATTACATGCACTAAACTAGTAAAAAGCATATCATACTATCACTGTTGCCACTGGACAAAATTCTTAATCCTGTAATATTTTTCTGATCTCTGATAATTGTTCCTCATACCATTCCCACTGTCATTATTCTAGTTTAAGTTTTATACTTAGACTACTGAAATAGCCTCTGATAATCTTCTCTTTGCAAATCTTTCTCCATGACATTATTTTTCATGTCGTAGACATCATAGTTTATGAAAAATTCTCATCATATATTTTCATTTAGTCTTTACAGCAACCCAAATTTTATGGATGAATATGTTGCTAAGCGACTTGGTATTCTTCAGAACACATAGTTTGAGAGGGACAGATTTAGGAGAGGAATCCAGGTCTTCCCACCCTGAAGCTAGTCTGCTTTCTGTTTTATTACCAATACCCCTCCAAGTGTCAGAGTTTTCTTAATTCAGTGCTCTATTCATGTTTACACTGCTGATCAAGGACTCTTCACATAACTGACCCAAATTAAAGGGGGAACTATCAATGGGCTCTGGAGTTAGGCTGCCTAGGTATGAATCCTGGCTCCACCACATGCTAGCTGAGTAAGCCTTTGCAAATAACTCAACCTCTTTGAACCTCAGTTTCCTTATCTGGGTGATGAGGACAATAGTACCTTCCTAATCTGATCATTGTGAGAAGAAAATTAATCAATATGCTAGTCTATCTTGCACAAAGCTGCTAGGGTTAGCCTTCTAAAGCATACCTATCAGTGTTTTCCTACTCAGTAATCTTCACTCACCCTCCATTGCCTATTAAAGAAAGCCCAAACTTTTTAACTTAATACTTAAGTATCTCATGACCTAGGGTGTAATGTACCATGTTAACATTACACCCTAGTACTCCTTGTCATATGTCTTCCATGCCATACGAATCAAACCACTAACTATTCCTGAAACCTAAAATGTACTTTCCCAAATCCATAACTTTGTTCATATGATTCCCTCTTCCTAGGATGTTATCTCCACCCAATACCACATTACCACATACGGAAATTCTGCCCATTTCAAAGCCCAGGTCAAGTCCCTCCCTATCAACAAAGCCTTCCTTGAAGTTCCAGCTGAAATTAATTTCTTCTCTCTTTTTTTTCCCAGAATATGATGGTTTTTCCTTATTTATGACAGATGACATTTTGCTTTGTATTATCTTTTATGTTTTAGGCCACTTTCCCCTATTAGAGGAAACTAAGGCAAAAAAAAAAAAATTAAGGATTAGATTGACCAGTATAAAACTGTTGATATTTGACCAATTTCAACCTATAAAATGACAATTTCAAATGATTTAATCTAATAAAATGACTCTTTTATGGACATTACTAATCCATTTAAGATATAAGGCTTTTTCTTAGATTGGAAAAACATGGATTTTAAATTTTTATAGTACTTTTTGACCAATATGGCCAAAGTATATATTACAAAGTTATAGTCCTTAGAAATAAACTCATGTATATTTAGTATAAGATAATCAAAGTCTTAGGTATGCAGGTTCCTTCCTTATTTTATCTTGTTCTTTTCTTTTGTCTTTAAGAGTTGCCTATGAGAGAGGTCAATTTGAGATCTAAAGAAATACAAATAATGGTAGATTTTCCATTGTTACAGTTGTTATTTTTAGTTTGACCAAAATACAAGAAAATCTTTTTTCTTTTAACACTTCTATAGCAGATATTTATAATGCTCCAAAATCTTCATGACATTAATTAGTCACTGAGGATTATATCCCAGATTTTTCGTTAGCAACTAAATTTTATTTCCTATTTTGTTGATGTAATATACAATAGAATATATGAATATTCTGACTTGAGTTAGTATAATAGATTCTCAAAGAAGACCTATAGGAGGTAATTACCAGATTGTGAAATGTGACCATTAATGTTACCTTAGAAACAATCATGTCCAATTAATTATTCATTTAAATAGCATACCTCATGAAAATATTTAATGTTGCACACCTGTTGGGCCCATTTTAGAACTGAGGATCAGTTAGAAATTAGGTACGCATTAACCAGTTCATAACTTACCTCAGAGATTTAATAGATTGCTGGATATAAATTGTTTTGCCTTCTGAGAGGCGATGGAAAAATGTGTTTTAAAAATTCTATAACAAAGCAAAAATACCAGTTATATAACTCCTCAATATTTTGAGGAAATTTTTTTTATAGATTAGGTCTCACTATGTTGCCCAGGCTGCTTTCAAATTCCTGGGCTCAAGTGATCCTCCCACCTCTGCCTCCCAAGCAGCTGGGATTATAAGCACACATGATGGTGCCTGGCTCTTTGATGAAAATTCAATGTGGGTACCTTTATAGTGGTGTGAGAAGGGTTCAAGCATGTTATTCCAGTTTGACAAGGAATCAGCTGATTGATATTACCTGCTCATGAATCTGGCTCAATCCACCATGGCACATCTCATTTCCAATGTTTGCAGAAGTTGAATCACTTCCTGTGATGGTTTGGATTTGCTGGCTAGAATGGGATTGTTGACAGTGTGGAGAATGGATGATCTGGGGCTGTTGGACAATGTGATGGTGGCATTGAACCTCAGGATGGCATTCCTAAGACACACACACATGCCAAAAACAACCACTGAGAATAAAAATTACTAATCAAGAAAAAGCACCTGAAAACATTTTTCAAAATGTAATGTATTCTTTCACTATAATTCAAACCCTAGGATTTATAGTTTTAATTAGCGATATATTATTTTCCAAATTATCCCATTGGGAAAATTTGTATTTAATTCTATTTTTATTTGATCAAGTAGCTGTGACCATCCAAATACTTACCAAGATTGGCCAAGGAATTGGATGTTTTGATTAAATTAATATTGCAGTTATACTTAACACTAAAACTATAATGAATATTAATATTAATTAGTCTTTCCTTATTTAGCAGGAAAATTTATTTATTTATTTTTAAATTCAGAAATTACAGGGGTACACGCATTTTGGTTGCATAATATTTTTTTGTACAGTTTGAGTCAAAGTTATAAGTGTGCCCTTCACCCAGATAATGTGCATTTTACCCGTTAGGTGTGAATTTGCCTATTCCTTCCTCCCCTCTCTCACCTATTTGATTTCCATTGAGTTTTACTAACACATGTGCAGATAAGTGTTGATTAATTAGTTTCAATTTAGTATTGAGTACATGTGGTGTTTGTCTTCCCATTCTTGCAATACTTCACTTAGAAGAATGATCTCCAGGTCCATCCACTCGAATGTTTATAGCAGCACAATTCATAGTTGCAAAAATGTGGAAACAGCCCAAATGCCCAACAATACATGAGTGGATTAATAAAATGTGGTATATGTATACCATGGAGTACTACTCAGCCATAAAAATTAGTGATCTAGTATCTTTTGTAACAACTTGAATTAATCTTTCTTTGATGATTCAACAGGCACTTCAGTATATGAGTACATGATACTATAATACTGAAGATGAAGATGAATATAAAATTATAAGATAATATGATGCAGTGATTTTCAATGTCAGGAAGCATATCAGAATAACAGTGGAGATGCAAAGTTCTTATGCTTATGAAACATGAGCATGAATTTTTAAAGAAGATTAAAAACCAGTGACTGAAGCTTCAGGTCCAGAAAACATGGATTTTAACTCTGATTCTACCACTTACTTTATGATTTTGGGAAACTGTATATGCATCCTTTATGAACCTCAGTTTCCTCATTTGTAAAATTGGACATAGTACATATCTCATTGGGGTGCTATGAGCAGTAAATAAACTAATGTCTATAAATTACCTAGTACAAAGTAGGTGAGCAATATGCATTGCTATTATTATTACATCATCATCATTATCATTGCCATCATAAACTTTATCATCATCTACCCCACTAAATTTGCAGGTAAAAAAAAAAAAAACCGAGGTCCAGAAAGTAAGATGATTCACTTATAAAGACACAGCTAATTTATGACAAAATTGGGACTGGAACTCATGATTTCTAGCTTACACTTCTTTCAGGATATTAAGCTGAATTTGTACTGACCTCAAAATATTCTGGAATTAGTTGTTTTTAAACTAAGTCCTTGATATCTACTTGTTTATTTGTCATGGCTTTTTTAATGATAAGTATACAGAACAGATTAAGAAAAGATACCTAGTTATTTTAGTTTTAGGGATTTCACGTATACTCGAATTGGCTTTTTTATTTTGTTATTATTCTACTGTGATAAGTAGCATCTGGAAGCCTGTTTTCAAAGGAAAAATACTCCTTTTTGAACCATAATGCTACATGAATGCACATACAATTAACTTTGAAAGTGTAGATTCAATGTTCTATTTCCTTTTGACTACAGAAAGTTAAATTTATTAATATAGTAAAGCACTTTGCATTTTAAATTTTTATGTGAAACAATTTTCAAGGTATATTAAATGGAAAAAAACAAAGTACAGAAAAATGAATGTAGTATACTCCTTCTGGTGCAACATTTTAAAAATATACATACATATATATTTACAAACACATATAATATGCATGTATTCATAGACCAAAAAACTTATGAGTGGCTGACTCTTGGAAGAGAAACTGGGGATTAGAGAGTCCAGATAAGGAGGCTTATTTTTCACAGCATATATCTTCATACTCTGAAAAAAATTTCACCATGTATAAAAATTAACTTTTCACGTACACAAAAAATATTTTGAAATAAAGACAAAATTCATAAAGAAATCCATTTTACAAATAGAAATTGCCTTGGTAGACATATAGATAATAAAGGTTAGAGAATCAGTTCACGAAATCATTTTCTCTGTGGTGTTTCAAATATGACTCACTTTATAAGTACACTAGCACTAAGATCTTTACAGTTTAGGAAACTATACTATCAGTAACTTTTGTACAAATTTTGAAGGTGAATGAATGTTATATTATTGTCTTTTATGTTACAAAATATGTTCATGTACTGAATTAGGGTAAAATCACACTGATAGTCTCAGAAAACCATCACTAAGTGGGGAGTTTGTACGCTATTGAAATAGAATCCCTTTTGAAGAAGAAAAAAAACAATGTATTCCTCAAAAAGCAAGTCAGGAAACACTTGGAAAGAACACATCAACAGAGGGCAATAAAGAAAACAAAATCCATTCTCAATCATCTTCCTTTGTTAAGGTATCTTAACGAGTCAACCTTAAGTTGATTCCTGCATAAAATGCTGCCATTCCCGTCATCTGGGGTGCCTTGCAGCTTCCCTGAGCCTATTTTGCCCCCAAACCATTCATTGGTACCACTGAAATCTTAGCAGGTTCTCAATTTTTGAATCTTACACCTGACTACTAAAGTTACTGTTCTAAAGCAAGATGTTTGTATATTAATCACAGTTTTGAAGTATGTCATAAGCTAAATTTCCAAAGTACAAAAGATCAAATATTTCTGATTTATCATAGATTTTTCCTCTTTGATAGAGAAAATAGAATTACGCAGAATATGAATCTTGCAACTGGCACCACTTTACTACCCTTCCACTATAAAGAACTCTTTTTTCTTGGACAAGTCTCATTTGCTAAGAGCTAGTCCTATTTGATTTAGTCACATGTGACAGTAAACAGGTTAATCTAGACTCTGGCCTTACCCAACTTGTCCTAGTCTATTTCCATCACTGAGGAAACTCAACCAGGACAAAGCAGTAGTAGTTTGTTCTATCTGCGTGGTTCCTTTTATCTTGGGCAGCTTCTATGGTAGTTTCTAAGCTCCCAAATTGTTTAAGTTATTAATAAGAAAAAGTGGGCACAGACAAGTAAACATTCAAGTTAATAGTAAGTAGCAGCAGTGTACTCTTAAAGGAGCCCTTTTTTTTAATTGTTCCACATGTATAACAATGATAATATACACAATTAGAAAAGTTTTTTATTCTCTTTAAATCAAGAAGCTGGAAGCAACATGAAATGATGTGCCTGAAATATTCCTTGGTATTTAAAATGTGTCAAATTTATTGTTGTGGCAGCCAGTTAGATAAAAGACAGATGTTATAATTTGACAGCTTGAGGAAAACTTCCATTGAAGAATAGACATATATGATGAAATATTTCTACTTCATATCATAAGGTCCAGAAATATTCTGATGCTCCTCTAGAATATATGTGTTGAACAAAAATACTATACCAAACCCTTTAGTCTATATCTAGTTTTCCAACCAAACCAAAATCTTAAAAATTTAATTGTTTATCATTCTGAGAGTTTGCTCAATTTCATTTTTACTGGACATCAAATAAAAATGTGTTAGTTCCTATGAATCTGGTAACAACTGCCTGTAAATGCTCATAAAAATAAAATGTGTTTTCATGCCAAGAGGTTCAAAAAGGAAAATCTAGTATATTTTAGTCAGTTTCATTTGTGTATAAGAAAATAATTTTGTTATCAAAACTGATTTGATATTATTTGGGGGCTTATCATGGGTTGGATTGTACCCCTCTCAAAGGTATGCTGGAATTCCTAACCCCTAGTAACTCAGAATGTGACCTATTTGGAAATAGGGTCTTTATAGAAGTAATCGAGTTAAAATGAGGTCATTAGGATGGGCCCTAATACAATATTACTGGTGTCCTTATAAAAATGGAAATTTGGACATAGACACAGGAGTGCACGGAGAGATGATGTGAAGACATGCAAGGAAGGTGCCATTTGGAGATGGAGGATTGGCGTGATGCATCTATAAGGCAAGAAATGTCTGAGGCTGCCAGAAGCTAGGAGACAAGAATGGAAGAGTTCCTTCCCAGGGGCTTCACAGGGAGCATGGTCCTGCCCATACAGTGATTTCAGATTTCTGGCCTCCAGAACTGTGAGATAATAAATTTCTATTGTTTTAAGCCATACTGTTTGTGCTACTTTGTTACAGTAGCCCAAAGAAACTGATACACTGCCGTAGTTCAAGAACGTCCAAGAGACAAGTCCAAGGCTTTGTCTGGATTGAATATGCTTATATCCACTGAGCAGAACAATATGAAACCTCTGCTGGTTACAGTAGCAACTCTGCATGAAGGACTTGGGGCTCTAGATGCCATAGAATTACCATGGCCCTGCTGCTGTTATATACTCTGTACTTGGTCTTTCAATTTGAGCTTAATATGATTTTTAAAATGTGACTTGAACCTTTAGTTTCCTAGATCTTTTACAGTATACAGTATTTCATGTATCTGTTCATACATATTGTCCATTTAAAATACATTCTGTATTAAACAAATTAGGAAAAAATTATAATGTTTTAAATTATGATTTTTGTAAGGCCAGTTTAAAAGAAAACAAACAAGGCATTAGGATATCTACACTAAGTTCAGATTCTACCATTAATTTTCTATGTGACTTCACATATCTTGACTTCAGTTTCCTTTTCAATAAAATGGAGACAATAGTACTTCTCATAATAAAATGGATATGAAAGTACTAAGGATGGTATGAAGGGCTATAGACATAATAACATATTATTATAACTCATGGTAGTCTTGCCTGGCACTTGAAAATTGAATGTAATTTTAGCTCTATTAAAATATTCATCATTTAAAATTATATACTTATAAAACAAGTTTTAAAAAATATTAATTACCTGATTCATATTTAGCTTCTCCACTTTTCTTATTGTTTTTTCATAAATAACACTGTTTCCTGGGAAGAAATGGCCTCCTCTTAGGAATGGAGACAGTGGTTCCTATAAAGAAAATAAAGAATATGTTTTGTTTTAGAAGTTACCTTTTCAAAGGAACCTTAACTTAAGCAAATATCCAGTCTCTAATAGGCTCTGAGGTAGTGGCAGAGTTTAGGAAGAGGGTAGAATGACATCCTAATAATGTATTGACAGATGCAAGGAAATAGTAATCTTTATTTTTAATCTTTTATTTACAGTCCACTTTATCAAAGAAAACAATCTGGATTTCTCCTACTCATTTTACTAGGTCTAACAAAGTCTTTTGGGAAAATTGTTGGGGAGTGGGAAAGATAATTTTTTTCTGTTCCTAAAGCAAGACATAATGAGTTTCCTCTGAGATACACAAGGATGAGGTCAACCTCATTTAAATTGGGTTCACTGGCAGGTTTGTTTCTATGCTAAAGTATTGTTGGGGAAATGCAAAATAAACATAATTCAGCACAACTAAGCCATAAAGTAGGTAGAATTATAATAAAGATTGTTTTTGGAACTCAATTTGGGAGCCCTTGAAGTGTACAGTTCTTACTTGTGATTATAATGAAGGCTAAGAATCTCAGAACAACACATGTTTTGAATATTGAGAACAGTGTAGAGGCTTTAAGAGCCACTGTATCTCCATGTAATCAACTAAATTGCTGTAGGATTAGCCAAGTGCTTAGAAGATGTCAGCCAATCAAATAAAGGCTGGTTACATGTCCAAGATCTGAAAGAAACCGGGGAAGCGCTAATAAGAATCAGACCAGGATTCTAAAATAAATATAATGTGCACTACATTCTTTTCCCTTCTTTTGTTTTTAATTTGAGTCTTTACTTGTGGAGGGAGAACTGGGGCTGCTTTCTTTATTGTTTTGCAACAAAACAAAAATTGCATTTATTTATATAGTAAGATAGGGGAATAGTATAGAAGGGTGTGTGACCAAGCCTGTTACCAGTAAATGTGTTTAGGACCATTTAAAAATCAACAAAATATAGCAGTTTTTTAAGTCTGCTATTCTAAATATTCTTAGAACAGTTGGGCTAAAACACTGGTTGTTGAGAAAGCAAGATACTCTTTAACCAAAAGCTACATAATTCTTGTATTCAAGTTTGAATAAAGGGTGCTTTAACTAAATGTTCCTTGGGGACTTTGATAAAACAAATATACAAGTGACTAAATTTGACTAGTTGATGAATTATTAAATCCAAAGATGGATATATTTAGAAAGATTCCCATAGAAGCTATTTTGTGTTTATTTATTTTTGTAAAAAAGAGCCTCTTCGGCAGTTATTTGCAATCATGTAACACATGTTTATGTGCTCGCTATGCATGATGTACTTTGATAAGTGCTATGAGGCATAAAAACATGAATCAGACTTATTACCAGGGGCATTTAATGTTGATCACATTTAGTCAAACTATGGCAGCCTGTTTTTGTATTGCCTTCAAACTAAAAATTGTATTTAGATTTTTAAAGGACTATAAATAAAAAAAAAACAAAGAAGACCATGGCTCTATGTGGCCAGCAAAGCCTAAAATATTTACTATCTGACCCTTTACAGAAAAAAATTTCCAATCCCTGGTTTAGATAATATATTAACACAAACATCTAAAATACAAAGTAGAAAGTGGCATGTGCCCATAGAAAGAACTTACAGGATGGAGTTAAGAGAAGGAAAAACTGCGTTTCATTGGGCAGTACTTAGGTAGGATGCTTGGCATTTGAAAGGACATTAGGAAGGTCTTTGAATATGAGGAGACGGAAGAAAATGATATTCCAAGTAAGGGAAACAAAATAATTCAAGTCACCAACTTTGGAAAAGTGTAAGTTATATGCAGGAGACATACTTGGCAGATAGAGCTTTGTTCTCTGCAAGTAGTGAGAAGTCTTTCAGTGCTTTTAAACAGGGGTGTGAGGTGAACAGAAATTTACTTCAGGAAGATTAATTAAAGAAGAGAAATAGTACAGATGAGGAGATCAGTGAAGAGATTATCCTAATAATCAAGGACAGTACTTTTCAAAGATGACTCTGAGATCTTGAATCTGAGGAGCAGTCCCCAACCTTTTTGGAACCAGGGACCAGTTTCACGGAAGACAATTTTTCCATGAACCCAGGAGGGAGGGGGTAGTTTGGGGATTATTCAAGCACATTACATTTATTGTGCAGTCAAACCTCTCTGCTAATGATAATCTGTATTTGCAGCCGCTCCACTGGTTTGTGGCCTGGGGGTTGGGGACTGCACTACATGGCCAATGGTACCAAAAATACAGTTTTACGTGCTCCTAGTAAGAATCTAGGTATGATGCATGTTTTTATTCCTCAAAAGATTTAGCAAAGTATATAGTGCATATTAATCCCTTTAACCATGTGTCAAATGATTTCAAAGAACTACCAAAGAGGCTCTTTTACAAAAGATGTCAGGGTGGACACTCAGATATAAACGTTCAACACACAGTTGAAAACGCAGATCAGGAACTAAATGGGGAGTTCAAAACTGCAGATTTAGATTTCAGGTCCACCTGCCTAGAAGTACTAGATAAAACCTGGAAATGGTTGAAAAGGCAAGTGAAGGTCAAAGAAAGGAATATACAAGTCTTAAGTGGTCTGAGGATCAGAAGAGAAAAACACCGTAAGTCAGAAGAAGAGACATTTTCAGGAAGCAGTAGGAAGTTGAAGGTATAAATGCTTCAGAGAGGTCAACAGCTGAGAATTACAGGGTGAGTTGGATTTGGACTACTACAAATCCATTGGGTTTGACTACCAAAATCAGTGGAAGCAGGTCTAATGGGTAAAAAAAAGTTACAGAGTGGTAAAAAATGTATTTCAGCTCTTCCTCCATTAACTATGTGCTGTGGAAACTTAAGCAAGTCATTAACGTTCTCTGAGGCTCAGCTTCCTTATCACAGGGATAGTAACGCAGAGTATTTTGTATCAAGTAAAATAATGTATTTTAAAGTACCCTTAATCTGCAATTTTAATGTACAAACGGCATTGGTGTTTAATAACATAGTGATATAATATTTAAAATCCATACTGTATTTAAAATAATTTTTGAAAATCTTCTTAGAGTTTTCTAGGATATCAAAATTAAAAATATACAAAAGTAGGCTTACTGAGGTCAGGAACTTTACCCATCTTGAATACCCCATAGTGAATGAACAGATGATTGAGGGAGAAGAGATATGAACCTCTATCTAAAGGGTATAATCATCTTCTAAGAAGGGAAAATAAATTTAGCAAAAGCATGAAATTTTCTTCTATATGAACTAAAGTTCACTATAAATGCTGAACTATTATTATTTTTTTTGCTATGGTTTATTTATTTGTTTATTTATTTCAGAATATTATGGGGGTCCAAACATTTTTGTTACATGTAATGCCTTTGCCTGGCTTGTAGCCAGGGCTACAAGCTTGCCCTTTCCCCATGCAGTGCACACCACAACCATTAGTTGTGAGTTCACCTACCTCCACCACCCCCCTCCCATCTGATCGGCACCCAATGAATATTACTTCCACATGAGCACCTTAGTGATGATCACTTAGTACCAATTTGATGGCACGTACATGTGGTGTTTGTTTTTTCATTCTTGGGATACCTCACTTCAAAGGATGGGCTCCAGCTCTGTCTAGGATAATATAAGAGGTGCTAGTTCACCATCGTTTTTTATTGTTGAGTAGTATTCCATGGTATAAACATACCACATTTTATTAATTCACTCATGCATTGATGGACAGTTGGGCTGTTTCCACATGACCTGAATAACATGGTAAACAGTAATGCCATAGTAGCTGGGGATTTCAACACCCCACTGACCGAACTGGACAGATCCTCCAAGCAGAAAATAAGCAAAGAAACAATGTACTTAAACAGGGCTCTAGAACAAATGAGTCTAATAGACACCTATTATTTTTTTTTTTAAAAAAAAAAGATGTTTTGGGCACTAACAGTGTTGATTCTCCCTAGAATGTACGTTGGTCTCATTATTTGAAATTACTTATTAAAAAAAAAAAAACCTCCAAAGTTTGGGGACTATTATTTTCTCCAAATCTGTAAGAAAGTAAAACCAAATATTAATATAAATAAATCATTCTGAGCAAAACAAGCTGACAAAATAAATTTAACCAGAAGTTTTAGATTTCTCAACAAAAAGCTGCCAGACAGTTTTACTATTTTGGCAGCTTGTTTTTCTCAATGTGTCCATTTGAATTGGTGCCAGATCCACCCTAAAAATTAGCAGGTGTTTTCAAAATGGCTAATCTTATAATCTTAATTGTTACTTGTTGAACCTCTGGCAGTAGTTCTCACATCTACCAAAGTATGTAATCCCCAACATCTACGTTACTGTTCCCAGGCCACAAAGCCTTGCTGGAGAAAATTAAAAAAAAAAAAAAGAGTGCTAATTTGGCTCATTACAAGTTCAAGTTATTCAGCTTCAAGTAGGCCTTCCGACCTTCATGATCATACTTGTATTCATTAAATTCTTAATAACTATGGTTACAAATCTTTTCACTTTCCTCAACCTCTTGTGTTCATACTCCCTTACTTTCCTCCTACTTACAGAGAAAACCAAGATAATCTATCCAACGAGGTCTTTCAATTTTCCCTCCACACCTCAAAAATCTCTCCTTTCTGGTCTTTCCATCTCATTAAGAAGAAAGACATACTCCTTTTTGCTTTTGCCTGAAGTCACTTCTCTGTCTGTACCTGGAGTCACATCCCCTCTTGTCTCTCCCATTTGTCTCCTTTCTCTGTTGCATCTTTAGCCTTCCTCACTATTGGTTCTTTTCCTCTATCTATAACTCTCCCAGGTCTTCAAGATTCTTTTTTCTCCTTTAGCTGCCACCACATCTCTCCTTCCTTTGATAAATCTCCTTTTCAGAAGAGTAATCCTCACTCATTTTTCCACTTCCTCTTAATCTACTCTCCTATGAACTT
Organism: Indri indri; assembly: GCA_004363605.1. Classification (NCBI taxonomy): domain Eukaryota; kingdom Metazoa; phylum Chordata; class Mammalia; order Primates; family Indriidae; genus Indri; species Indri indri. Next base: position 39,661 of record RJWJ010005381.1, read on the forward strand.
CTGGTATCTGGATTTTGCTTCCAAGAGTATACTGAAACTGCTCTCTGAAACATCAGTATCACTTTCTTAATGGTCCAACCCTATTCTCAAACCTCATCCTCTTTGGCCTTTGGTTATTTGAGATGGTTCACCACCTCTTTCTCTATTTGGTTTAGTTACTCTATGTTTACATCCCTCTCTGACAATTCCTCTGCCTGTGAAAGTGGCTCCTTCCTTCTGTCCCTTTAAATAGGCGTTTCTCAAAGTTCTGACCTCAACCCTCTCCATTACCTTTCACTAATCTCACTCATTCCCACAGCTTCAATGATAACTTCCAGAGGAATAACTCCCATGTCTCTATCTCAAATGTGACCTTTGTTCAAGTCATTTTAAACTGCCTGTTGGGCAAACAAATCTCACAATCTTCCCCTTTCCCAAAACAGCTTCTCCTCCCCCTCACTTCCCAATCCTTTTAATTAAGCCACCATGACACCCAGTGTCTTAAGCTGAAAAGCTTAGGGTCATATTTGACTTTTCTTCTTTTAGCCTCCACATCCAATAAGTTACCAAATTTTGTTAAAGATACCCCCAAAATAGCTATCAAAAAAGATAGAGAGTGATGAACTTGAGCCAGAAGCCCTAAGCAAGTCACACTTATTTAAACGTTAGTTTTCTTATTAGTAAAAGCATGCTAATAATGATGTTAATCATATTAATATCTTAAATACCACAGTAAATCATTTTTTATTTCTCCAAAATAAATATGTTATCTCCAATCTCTGAACTCCAATAAGACTTTATCTGTATTTCTCTCATGTCATCTACACTACATCCTACCACATATTCGATATAGCTATTTGTGGACATGTTTTATTTCCCCCTCAGACGAACTGTTTTATTTCCCTCCTCTGGCTTGGGAAACATGTCTTTTTCCCTTATTTCTATTTGAAGGTGGTACAGTGTGCTCCCCATAGCAGGAGCTCCACAACTATAAAATTGACGAAATTGATTAATATTTATTGGATTCTATCCACTGACAGAACAAAAGTATTTCCTTAATTTCCAGATCAAGTTTTAACCAGCATGCATAAATCTTTTGAACAAAATGACAACAAATGGAGAATAAGGAAGATCAGGAACAACCAAAAATAAAAAGGCTGAACAGAGACAGAAGGAAATCATAATGAGAGAAGTAGATTGAGATTGTTTTAATTACAGGGAGGAGAAATAAAGATTAGACAAGCTGGGAGGTGAAAGAGGATAAAGTTACCCTTTAGGAAGTTCAGCTTATTATAAATATTGTAACGAAACTAAAATCTTCTCCTGTGAAATTTATAAGAGCAAACAAAAAAAGGAATACGCCCAGATAAATAAAATGGGGAATATATCTAGACAGGATTTTCAAGATACTTTGAAAAATAAGATTGTTTTTGTTTACAAAGCATGGAGCTTGAAATTTGTTTTATTCTTCAATAATGGAAAGAGTCAAAAGCTTAAAAATGACAATTTTTCTTCAACCCACTGCTGGGTCTTCTTCCTGAGAAACTGTTTGCTTGTTTATAGTTGAATATGGCCATATTGATGAGCTCTTACAGAGGCAGGCTCAGTGTTTTCTAATATGTTAGATACTTACATACACACTTTTAATTTTTCTGCCTTTGTAACTACAGTATGCGTAAGAAGGTGCGCAGGTGAGTGTCTGCATTCTAATTCACCCCCATCATCAATGGTCCTTAATTTGCACATTTTTCTCTCCTAGCTCTGCATTGTTCAGTTTCAATTCCAACTCTACAGTTTTTTTTTTTTAATTTTTTTTATTCCAGGGTATTGTGAGGGTACAAACATTACAGTTACACTTTATGTCTTTGCCTCACCCAAGTGCGGGTTAAAGGCATGCCCTTCCCCCCGCCCCCCTTAGTGCTCCCCGTGTCCTTTAGTTGTTGATTTTTGTAATTGAATAGTTTTGTACCAGTTAGGAACCTAAGTTGAAAAATGTTGAGACCTTGTTTTGTTCACTGCTCTGTATCCAGTTCTTAAGACAATTTCTGGCACATAGTAGGCAACTGATATATATTCATTGAATAAATGACCAAATTTCTCTGTGCTTCTGTTTTTTTTTTCCTTTTTTAGGATTAAAAGGGATAAAATATATAAATTGCATAGTATGGAGTATATACTAAATAAATATTAATTTTTCCTTTCCCCTATTAACTAAAGAATAAAGATTCATCCAAGACACTGTAGCAATATGGATTGGAATCCAAATGATTTGATATTTAAAATCTCTTTGGATATATCCTAAGCAAGCACAGCAATTCGCACATGATGAAAAAGAAAGTACTATCTAGAAATAACTCATTGAAAATCAGGGATATCAAGTGTACTATGCATCCACGTATGCATATCCCTCAATTTGTGTGTGAAAGAAAGAAAAAGAGAGAGGGAGAGGAGGAAGGGGAAAGTGTAAAGTGATTGGCCTAGTGAGAGAAAGAGATATACTCTCCTCTCCTAGGCCCTCTTTATCTCCCTCTCCTTCCTCCCACCTTTTCAGATTTGTTGCTTAAACATTTAATTCAGCTAAAGAAGGAATAGGCAACTGATTTAGCTGTAATCACATTACCATTCAATATTTACATGGATATATGAAAACTCAAGCAAATGTCCAAAGCAATCACCCCTCAACTCAGAGCCTCATGGGTTCATACAAACACACATGCACAACTAGCAGCCTGCCTAGCTATCCTAGCTATAACATGAGAACATGATTTTTAAACAAGTTAAAAGGGGTAAGGCATGGTGGCTCACGCCTGTAATCCTAGCACTTTGGGAGGCCAAGGCAAGAGTATTGCTTGAGGCCACGAGTTTGAGACCAACTTGGACAACATAGCAAGTTCCTATCTCTACAAAAAATAGAAAAATTATCCTGGCATCATGGTGCAGGTCTGTAGTCCAAGCTACTCAGGAGGCTGAGGTGGGAGGATCGCTTGAGCCCAGGACTTTGAGGTTGCAGTGAGCTATAATGACACCCTGCAGTCTAGCCCGGGCAACAGAGCAAGACTCTGTCTCAAAAAAGAAAAAAGAAAGAAAGAAAAATAAATAAATAAGGAAGAGAGGGGATAGAAACTAGTAGAAAATAGTACAACCTTCCCGCTCACCTAGAATAGTAACGAGTGGTACCCTAATTTAACCCTTTGCTTTCCACAGCTGACACAAATAATTTATTTTGTCTTGTAGGGGAGGGGAGGATTGTTTGGCATCATAACAGCAAAATAAAGAGCAAAGCAAAGAATTTATGCATTTCTATCTGGATCACACCGTTGTCATTTGTGAAAATAATGTCCTCATAACCTCATTGTACCTCCTGTTGCTGCTAAAGAAGGTAGGGGTGTGTGCGTGTGTGTGTGTGTGTGTGTGTGTGTGTGTGTGAATGTGTGTGTCAAGGAAGGCATATTACTGTGGTAAAAGGTTTTCTTAATTTTCTCCTCAAAATTAGACACAGAATAATATCCTAGTCTGTGAAATGTAAAGTTACGCATCTCAGTAAAAAATATAATAATGTAATTTTCTAATCAGCTCATTGCTAGGCACAAAAGTTCACACAACACAGGCAACAAAGGCCTGGAGACATTTTTGAACTTTGACTTTGAGTTTTTATCTTTCTAGTCCATATCTCAACGGCAAATCTAAATAAAGACTCCAACCGCTGATGTAGCAGTTGATAGAGTTTTTATGTGAAGCCTCTGAAAGAACTTTGCCCCTTTTCCTCAGGTTCAAAGTGTATAAAAATTCTCTGTAGCATAAGGGTGAGGCTATACAAGTAGAAAGCCTTTATAACCTAGAAATGTCCAAGCTGCTTGGAACTGTTGCAATTATGAGTCAGAATATATGGGCACATGGTTGTCTGGAATTAAAGATGGCATTTTTTTATACTAATGGTTAGAAATTCACTTTATAAATGGAAGAAAGTTCAACAAAATGATCTTAAAGATCTGGTAACTGACTCACCCTTCTTGTTTAAGCTAACTACTTCTAAGAAATTATATGTTGGGAAAAGAGTTTGCATCTTACCTGTTCAGGATTTTGTACTATGTATCTCCTAATAGTGGTCTGTGGATATGTAGTGACTTTCACTGTTGGAGAATGGAGTTCCTGTGAAGACAAGATAAAAGCTGCATATAACCATAATTATTTAGTGACCTTGGAGCCATCAATAATAATGGGGAACAATTTTCAGAGTAAAATTTTTAGAGTCATTTGCATGAATGATGATGTATTATTTTATGATTTAGTTAATTTTAGTTTCAGAAACATGAAAATGTGTTGTGTGCTCAGCGCTTTGCTGGGTACTTGCATTATATTCATTTCATGGTCTTTCATCACACTTTCTAAACTATATTTGATGAGAGTTTCAAAATATTTCATTGTAGATGTCGCTACATGATTAAAAGAAAATATAGCTTAATATTGATTAATTAAATCTTTGGTTTGGAAAGAGCATCTTATATTTTTAAAAAATAAGAGGAAGTACAAAGAGAAAAACGTGTATGTACTTAAACATTTAAATCTTCCATGTGTTGGAAGGAGAAGGCCATAGATAACATTAAAACTGAGACAAAGCTCTAGAACAAAGTTATTTGTAAACTTTGTAAACAAGCTCTCCAGAGGATTCTGATATATAGTCAATTTTGAGAGCTACTAGACTAAAGTTGCAAAAATGGCAAAACCTGGGACTAGAACCCACACTCTGAGAAGCATTTTTCCTTAGGCAAATCACTTAATCTTTCAATATTACATGTGTGATGTCAGACAAATTGTTTAAGATTTTGCAGACAAATTTAATGAATTATCAAATATTTTCATCTTTTTATTTTTATTTTTTCATTTAGATGCAGGGTTTCCCTCTGTCGCCTAGGCTGGAGTACAGTGGCCCAATCATAGCTCACTGCCGCCTCTAACTACTGGGCTCAAGCAATTCTCCCACCTTAACCTCCCAAGTAGCTGTGACTTACAGGCATGCACCACCATGTCTGGCTAATGTTTTTAATTTTTTTTTTTTTTTTTTTTTTTTTTTTGCAGAGATGAGGCCTCGCTTTGTTGCCCATGCTGGTCTCGAACTCTTGGCCTCAAATGATCCTCCCACCTTGGCTTCCCAAAATGCTAGGATTACAAGCATGAGCCACAATGGCTAGCCTATTTGAAAACTTTTGATGGAAAAAGAGTATATATCATCAATAAATAAGACAGCTCTTACGTATCAATGAGAAAAAAATCTTCACACTAATAGAAAAATGAGAAAATGACATGAACGATTTATAAAAGAAGAAAAGCAAATGATTAATAAACTTAACAAAAAGTGTTCAACCAAACTAAGAACCAAAAAAATGTAACAAAAGAATGTCATATTTTTATTGGAAAATTATAAAAAATAATAGCACTGATGAGGGTGCAGTAAGACAGGCACTCTCCTATGGATAGGAGAAAGATTATATAATCATCCATAGGCTGAAACATGTAGCCATTAAATAGTGATCTTGAGTAATACAAATTTATATGAAAAAAGCTCATAATGTCATGTAAATTTAAGTGAGAAAATGAGGATATAATACTGTATATATGGTATGATCTCAATTTTATATTTGAATTAAAGAAAACACAACCAAACGTTAAGAGTAGTATCTCTGGATGGGGGAGGGAGTCAGGAGTGATTTTGTTTTTGCTTCATTATATAATTTTATAGTTCTAAAATTTTCTACAGCAAACACACGTTTTTATTATCAGAAATAATATGTACGGTAAACCCAATTTTAAATCCTGCCATGAAAAATAGCATAGTTAATAGTTTTCTGACTGAATTTGAGTGTAGTGAACACCCCTGTGATTTAAGTGGACTTACTTTTTGACCACCATACCTTGGTGGTCCTCCCTTGGTTTCACATTCCTTTGATTGGCCGATCTGATTCTCATATGTAAGAATCCCCTTTCTTATTTATTTTATTGTCCTGACATTATGTGAATGTGTAAAGTCTTATGAGGCACTGAAGATAGCTTACATATATGAAAAATATTTACTCAAAAAGAAGAGACACAAATCTAATCTAATCCATTTCTAAGTCAATCATAGCCTTTATTCCACTGTTGCATGGTTTGTTATGTATGTGACCCATGCTAGTCTGTGAGTTCCTTGATAATAGTGATTGGGTCTAATTCACTTTTGTGCAATATTTGGCACATACTTAGCACTCAGAAAATGTTAGCTGAATAAGTGCTTGACTAATTGACCTAGCTGTAGTCTAGGCCAAATTGGGAAGTGGTGGGGAAACTTTCCTTTGATAATCGTTTTATTTGTTCTTTATTATATCACATTTTTCTTACTGTATTCAAGGTTTAGAGACCACTTTTTGTCCATTTTCTCCTCACCATCCAAGTTCACACCCTGATACCTCATATAGTTCAGACTATTTTCTTAAAACAGCATCTCTCTCCCTCCTATCCTCTACATCCCATAACCCCATACTCCTCTCCCATGTAACCACAAACGTAGTGTGTTTTATGTTTTACTTTCTTAGAATTTACTTTTTGACATATGACATCGAATTAAACACATATTTTTAATATGGTATTTAATTATTATTATAGATACTTTTTGGATCACAATGCCTAATTAAAGAATAATCCTAAAAGTGGGATTATTAGGCCTTAAAGGCTAAGGGAGTTAGAACCTTGTGTGTCTTTCAAATCGTACACTTATGAGAAGGGCTAATTCTGACCCTATAAGTTATTCTCTCTGAATATAAACGTATAGTACTATCACTCACAAAGTAAAGCCCTCGATCAATGTAAGATGTAGGTATTTTATTTGTGGTTGAACCAAGGACCCTTAAAATATCCATACTCACTAGGAGATCCTTGGCTAAAATTAAACTGTACTCAAACTAAAAGCAATTGGATGAGTAGACAATGAAACTGAAGAATCTGATTCATAGCACTTGTTTCACATTCCTTTAATGGGTTGAGCTGATTCTCATATGTGAGTATCCCCTTTCTTATTTTATGGTCTTGACATTGTGTTAATGTGTAAAGTATTATTCTTATGAGGATCTAAATATTGCTTACATATATAAACAAGATTTACATAAAAAGAAGAAAAACAAATCTAATATAACCCATAACTTTTACCTGTTCAGTATTATGGGTTATATGTAGAGCATTTGGGGCACAAGTAGATATTTTTGGAGTTGGAGAACTGAGTTCCTGTTAAGAGAAACAAAAGAGAGTTCAGAAATTGAACGTCTTCAGTTAGTACCAAGGCTTGGGCAAGGCAAATGTATTACATGTAACCAAAATGTTTGTACCCCCATAATATCATGAAATAAAAAAAATGTATAAATATACTAAGGAGTATTATTCAGCCATAAAAAATAAATTGAAAGTCTTAAGTTCTTGAGGTATTATTTCCTTTATTTTTATGCTGACCCAATTAGTTAGAAATAAGTGCATTACGTAGTGCTCTCTTAGGTCATGTCCATCTTTCCAAGGAGCTAAATTACTTTGTCAGCTTTGCAAGTAACCTAATGAAAAAAGAGTTTCTACAGTGCTTTCATAGCAATACACTCTCCTTGTACTGCATTCTTTTTTTTTCTTTTCAGCATATTACGGGGGTACAAACGGTTAGGTCACATATATTGCCTTTTGCCTGCCCAAGTCAGAGCTTCAAGCTTGTCCATCCCCCAGATGGTGCACACTGCACCCATTAGGTGTGAATATACTCATCCCCTCCTCCCCACTCCCACCTGCCCGACACCCAGTGAATGTTACTACTATATGTGCACATAAGTGTTGATCAGCTAATACCAATTTGATGGTGAGTACATGTGGTGCTTGTTTTTCCATTCCTGGGATAATTCACTTAGTAGGATGGGCTCCAGCTCTTCCCAGGATAATACAAGAGGTGCTGGATCACCATTGCTTTTTGTGGCTGAATAGTAGTCCATGGTGTACACATACCACATTTTATTAATTCACTCATGTATTGATGGTTGCATTCTTTTTATTTATCCTTTGAGAACTCTGCTAATATGTACCCCAGTGTTATTATATATTAATATTTGCAATTAACAAGATGTAAAATTTTATCAAACAAGAATATTAAATGTAAAAATTCTCAAACCAATATAAGAATCTGCCTTTAAAAACTCAACTAAGATTATTGCACTTAGAATACTTCAAGTTGACTCTTAGTTATGCTTTGTCTCTTCTGCTTCTAGTTTAATTTCAAAGAGTAGGCTCTGCTGTTAAAAAATGGTCTATAAAAATGAGACAATATGATTTTTAATAGTTATCAGATAAAATTATCACTCTATCCATTATGCTGGCATTGTTTATATTTTTCCCAAATCAGGAAAACTGCATAGCTTTATTAGTGTGCAAAGAGATGATAACATTACTTGAGCTCCCTATATCTCACTATAATTTACAATCAATTGGCACAACTCCATGGATATTGTCCCACAAAGGTAAAATGTTATTTTCTTTAGAATAAGAGGATTATCTATAAAATTAGGTAAGATGGTCTGAGTAAATGCCCAAAATGAACAAAATCTTGATGATGGAAAGTACTTTTAGTGGCATCAAGCTCTAGGAAGGATTACAGCAGTCATCCCACAAATAGCCATTGCCTGTTCCATAGGAATTAATCCAAATGTTTTTGAATGAATGAATGAAGAGGATGCCTTAGTTTTAAAGGTACCCCAGGAATAAGAATCTAAACCTCCCTCTTAATAATTATATTATTCAATGTTTAATTTTCAGTGTCACTGATCTGTATGTAGCTTCCTTAACCTTCATATCGAAATCATTAAATTCGATAAATAGTTACATTTTTTGTTCTTATGCCCTCTATGCCACAGGCCCACGTTCCGGATAATCAAGTAATTAAAGTTGGGGATGGGGTGGTGGCAGCTATTATGATATAGTGGAAAGGGATCTGGACTTGGGAGTGAGGAGCCCTGAGGTTTGCTGCTGGTTATACTCTTAGCCAGCTGCGTGACACTGGACAACTCATGTCATCTGTCTAAGATTAGCTTCCTCTTGTGAGAAATGGGATGGGGTCTGTGGGTGAGTATGAATTAGATCTATTTCTGATATTCTGTGAATATAAGAGATCATTCCCATCTTATTTTTCCATACAGACAAAACAATGTCAAATCTTTTAAACTTGTCAGTCTTGTTTTCTTTTAATGATGATGATGATAACTAACACCTACTCAGAGCTTCTACACCAAACATATTACATAGATCATCTTATTTAACACTCAAAACAACCTTATAAGGAAGATACTATTACAACCCCATTATTCACATGAGTAAAGTTGGACAGAGATACATTAAGGAACTAGATGAATATCACACCGCTAATACTAAGGTGCTAGAATTCCAGCTCGGGTAGCCTGACTCCAGAACTCATGCTCTTATTCACTATACTTTGCCGCATCTGTAGCTTGCCTCATTATATTTTCTGTTTTTCAAGTTGTATAACCTCATTATGTAGTTAGGTTCAACTAGTCTTTATAATAGGAGGCTAGATATTGGTCTTTTTATTATTTACTGTCAAAAGAAACTTTTGGATGCCTGAAAACAAGAGACCCACACAAAAGTGACTGTGTGAGAGAACAGCCCTAATTAGATAATTTAAGATTCTCTAAACTCAATAGAGGTTGCTTATAGAGTGCATGATATATTTATAGAATGTATTCACAGGCCTTTAAACTCAATAAAACATTGAATTTTTCTTTAATACTTCTATCATCCAAGTCCTTCAATTTTGCAGGAAAACCTTACTTTTTCTGATAAAATATTCAGCATATTATTGAGTCATTTATTCCTGTGGCTCGCCTGCATAAACATTATACTTTCTTGGTAACTTTCTTTAGGTAGAGTTCTGGTGAAAACAAATTTTGTTTATAATTATGTGGGCTCAGGCCCAGTGTAAAATCCAGGCCTGTTTTTCCTACACTGCTTCAAATAATGATTTTCAACTTCGGGAAAGTCATAACAGATCTCTTCTTCCTCCTCCTCCTCCTCCTTTACTTTTTCTGAAGTACATATGGCATTACCAATTTTAAGATCTCAGTAGATTAAAATCAGTCTGCTTTTTGGGATAATTTCATTGCAACATTTAAGATAATTGGCCATACCTTAGTATACCCTAAATCAGAGCTGGGAAACTCTGGTTTCCCTAGGAAAACTTACTGTTCACAAAAATGTATCTTATTTTCAACTGTTTTGTTTTTCAGAGTTAAATCGGATGAAGTGCAAGTGCCCCAAATTTCTCAGTTATTTCTCTTAGTGGGATTGCTTTTGAGTAGCTCAGTGAAATGGAGAAAAGACGGAAGGCAGAAGCTGGAAAGGTATTATTCTCCTTTATTTATTTTTATGAAAACATTAAAAACTTAGGCTATACCCTAAATGCCAGGATTATTTCAAAAACTTAGGCTATACCCGGAATTACAGGATTATTTCAGAGCAAGACCTTGAATGGAAACTATTTTTGTCCTCTCATATATTTTTGATACTTTCCATTCTGATGACAGAACATTAAAATGGGAAAATACAGTAAGGGTAATCACCAAATAATTTGCTGAATTCAAAAAATATAAACCTTTTTAAACTGAAAACACTTGAGTATCTAACTAAGGTTAATTAAGAGAGACAGCTGATGTAATGAAAATATCAGGAGATGGTTTCTAAATTCATGGCATTCATTAACTATTTGTGCTCACTTGGACAAGTTATTTGGAGCTATTTGAGTCTCAGTTTCTTTATTTGTTTAACAGAAAAATATTACACAATGCATACTGTCTTTATCTGTACACTGTACGACTTGTACAATAAGCATAATAATACTTTTAATACCTAATTTTGGAGTGCTAGTGAGTAAATAAACGTATGTGAAAGAGTTTTGAAAAATAAAAAAAATCGTCTATTAATATGAAGCATTATTTTTACTGGATTGGTTATATATGTGGCTAAGTTATTAACTTGCACTTTGTTCACTATTGCGTAATGGCATTGAGAGAGGTATAAAGGATGGATAGAATATAATCACTACCCTCATTAAAATTATACTCAGGTGGGGAATAAAAACTGTGATTAAAAACAAGAATTAAGTAGACTACCGTAAGAACTATAAGGAGTTTACTAGACAAATTTTGAGGTCTAAGAGATAATTTCAACCTGGGACAATCTGAGATTTGATCACAAAGCTACAATTGAGGGAGGTCTTGAAAATTGGTATAACTTCGGCATGTCTAGATTGGTTAGGGAGGGGTATGGGGCATTTCACATGTAACAGCAACTGAGTGAAAGACAGAGTTGTGTAAAGTTGGGGGCTATATTTACAGAACAATGGTTTACATTTTGGCTGAAACATAGACCCTAGAAAGAGAGTTCCAGGAAGTAAGGCCCAAAGCAGTCAGATCATGGAGGGCTTTGAAAGTCGGAATAAGAAATTTATAGACACTTAGAAGGATTTTGCAACAGAGGAGTGATATGAGGTGTTTGTAGAGAACTTAAGCAACTTTTCTAGAGAACACATTCTTAGGTGTAATTAGGTTTGTGAAGATTTAAAAAAAAATTTTATGCAGGAACCTATACATCCAAGTTGAAGTTTATGTTAGAAGAGAAATGGATAAATACTATACTTGAGATAAAAATCATTCCTTGGAAAGTTCTAAATGTGTTTTGGTGTGTGAATGAGTATGAAACAGAAGTACAGGTTGAGTATGCCTAATCTGAAAATCTGAAATCTGAAATGCTCCAAAATCCAGAACGTTTTTAGTGCTAACATGACATCACAAGTGGAAAATTCCACACCTGCCCTCATGTGGCAAGTTGCAGTCAAAATGCAGTCGAAACTTTGTTTCATGCACAAATGATTTAAAATATCATATAAAATTACCTTGTCTATGTGTATAAGATGTATATGAAACATAAATGAGTTTTGTGTTTAGACTTCGGTGCCATCCCTAAGATATCTCATTATGTACATGCAAATATTCCAAAATCTGAAAAAATTTAAAATTTGAAACACTTGCCAGCCTCAAGCATTTTGTATAAGGCATACTCAAACTATAATAGGATTTATGAGGGACTCTCTGGGCATATACCTGTTATGCTAAGGCGATAATAGCATAACTGAGTGAGAGTCAATTAATAAAAGCACTTCACATAGACAACTTCAGCAGTAGCAGAGGTGGAGGGAGGATATCTCTATAAGCAGACCAAATAGCAGCTGCAATATAATTTGACTAAAAGAAGTATCACAACAAGATCCCAGGGAAATGATGTTACGACAGATCAGAACAGCTACCCCTTTAACAAAATTTGCCATAAAAAGTAATGATAAATATTTGTCCATGGGGGGAAAAAAGTACAAACCAAATATAAATAAGTCAAATCCAGATGCTTAATGGGGCACAAGAACTAAGTATAAAACTAATTGATTTATTAAATATCTTCCTTATGTTTATTTCTTGTGTTGTTCGCTTTTTGTAAAGAGGCAATTTGTGTCTTACTTTGCATTTTCAGTTCAAAGAGAGGGCATACAAAAGTGAAACCCACAAATCATTCCAGTTAAGTCATGTATCTTTACTAAAGCCACTACTGGTGGCCATATTCAAGCACTTTTGAAAGCCATAATCACAGAAAGGGAGGGGGAGAGAGAGAGAGAGAGAGAGAGGAAATCTACATACAATTTCCAGTTCCATTCTATTTCCCATTTATTTTGACTTGTCTTTGAGTTTTGATTTGAAAAAAAAAAATCTCAGCCCTCTAGAATTGTACAGTCCATGGTGGTAGGAAAAAAGGACCACAGAAATATTATGAATATTATGCAAGTCAGTAATATAAGTATCTGTGTCACCTTATGCTTAAGTAATGAGAAGTGATAATGGCTTTAAAAGGAGACCACGTCTAAGATGGAGGTGGCAGTGGAGTACCACATTGAGGAGAGGGTGAGAAGATTCAAGGTTGGGAAAACCTTGAAGAAGACAACTTTCCAGATGGATTTTGAGAGATGGGTGGAATTCCAACAGACACGTGAGGGAAGGGTGGATGTTGTCAGAGCAGGGAATAGAATGAACAAAGGCGGAGTGGGGAGGGAGGTAAATACTCAGTTTATTCAAGAAACAAGGTGGGAGGATGTGGGTAATGGGAGATAAACTGTAAAAATAAGATGGGGCTGTCTTTACAAGGCCCTTTAACATCATCAAGATGAGGAGTTTGAACCTAACCTTGGAAGTTGATTATCAACATTTTTTTAAAAGATTCTCAATTACAATTCAAATGCCATTTTATTGAGATCATAAATTTCACAATAAGGTACAACCCAATTTTATTTCTGCATAATATTTGTGTCAAAGTTCTCCAAAAGCATTTATGACTCTTTAAATAATTAAAAATTAATCAGCTTATTACCCAGTGTTAGAGCATTGTATATTTGAATATAAAACAATCAGCAAAATATATGAGAAAAATATAAAGAAAAGAATTCTGAAAAAAAATCTTCCTTTTTAGTAAATAACATAATATTTTAAAATCATGTTCATGTACATTATTTATTTATGTCCTGGCTTATGTACTTACTAAAGGATTTTAGGTGGTTCACAATGAGAGCACATGCTAGAAAATGGTCATGAAATATAACAATGAACCAGATACTGGAGGCTGTGAAACAAATGTGTAGACCAGGAATATACAACATAGCATAATGGTTACAAGTATAGACCTGGTTCTAGACTGCTGGACTTAAATCCCAGTTCTACCACATACTAACTGTATGAACTTGAGCAAGTCACATAACATCTCTGTGCCTTGGTTACCACATCTGTAAAAATGGGAATGATATTGAATTTTACTTACTAAAGTTAAACACAAATTCAGTAGGTTAAGGAAGGTAGGAGGCAGTTCCAGAGAGAATATGAAACCCAGATTATGTACCCAAAAGAACAAAGATGCATTCTGATTGAGGGGGTTTATTTTTCATCTTTCTCCTTTTCTTTACCATTTGCTCTGTCAAAAAAATGAGATTCTGGGAAAAATTATATGGCTAGAATTATAGATACATGCATATATTCATAAGTTCTTCATTCAGTTCTTCTATTAAAGGCTTATGAATTCAATTCTCCTACTGAAATAATCACTCTAAACTCATACTTTGAGAGGGTACGGCTTCATTTTTTGTTTCATTCTTATGTGCCCATATACCTGATCATTTAACCTTCCAGCACGTTGATCACCCATTTGTACCAACACAAATTTCTTTTAATGTAATGATCTTGGATATTTCAGTATCTCAGTAATGAATGGCTTGAACTTACAGAGCTGCACTGTCTAGTAAAACTCTCTGCAATGGTGGAAATGTTCTATGTCTGTGCTGTCCAATATAGTAGCCACTAGCCACATGTGACTGTTGAGCACTTAAAACAAGGTTAGTGTGACTGAGGAATTGAATTATCTAATTTTATTTGAATTTAATTATTTTAAATGTAAATATAAATAGCCACATGTGGCTAGTGGCTACTGTATTGGAAGTACATCTCTAGAGGAAACATTAGGTAAGAGGCAGACTGCAAGCAAACTTTAATGCTTGGTGTCACTTTATATTTAAAAAGGAAAAAAGATGCCAGGCATCGTGGTGCACACCTGTAATCCCAGCTACTCAGGAGGCTGAGGCAGGAGGATTACTTCAGGCCAACAATTCGAGGACATAGTGTGTTATGATCTTGCCTATAAATAGCTACTGCACTCCAGCCTGGGTAACATAGCAAGACCCTGTCTCTAAAAACAAACAAACAAACAAACAAACAAACAAACAAAACCCACAAAAAATAAATAAAAAGGAAAAAAATAATTTAAACTTCATCTCAAATATTGAGGTTCAAGTTCAAAGACTCTAAGAGCATGAGAACTTTCAAATTGCTCTTCCTAAAAGATAGTTAGGCCAATTAATATTATAAATACATCCGTGATGTTCTAGTCTTTTGACCATATATCATGCATTTTAGAAAACTGCTTTCATGATTTTGCTCATTAGTCTTTCTAAGCTAGTAGGGCCCTAATAAGCCTTTCAAGCACATGTGCTTACCTAATCTTTCCAGTGTCAAAGGAACTCTTACTTTATAGTCTGTTCATTTAGTGTATTATCTTGTCTGTGCAGGAAGGAGTTTTGTTTGGCTGTATTTTTAGAAATCAATAATACAAATAAAGAAAAGAAAATTGAGTGCTAATTCTGTGCCAGACAGAGTATGGGACACCTTCGCATGTTATCTTCTTTAATACACACTAAAATCCTGAAGGAAGGTATTCTTATCCCCACTTTACAAATGAGGAAACTGAGGTCCTCAGAGGTCAAGTGATTTATTCAAGGTAATACAGTATTTAGTGCTTACTATGTGACAAGCACTGTGCTATGTGTTTTCTACCATATAATATCACATTTGAATCTAACAACCAATCTTATGAATTAGGTGTCATTATTGCCCCGTTTTACAGATGAAGCAACCGAGGCATATAGCTAGCAAGTCACTAAACCAGGAATTAAACTCAAGAAGTTTGAAGCCTGAGCCTACATTCTTAGGCACTACAACTAGATGGCTTCATAGTTCTGTTCTGCCAAACACCACCTCATCATCGCACATTTATTATTTGGGGCTCTCCCTGAGACATTCCACATAGACCCATTTGTATGGGCATTTTCTTCATACAATGTTCTTTGTGACTGCTCTTTAGACTCTGTAAAATCTGAACCTTTTCAGTCAATACCTATTGGGTTTTGTTTTCTTGTTGATAGCTCTGGTCAAAGAGCTCAAGACCCTGGTGCAATAGATACAGGAGAGACTGACGGGAATGAGAATTAGATAATAGACAGAACATTACATACATAGTACAGAACTTTGTTCTCTAAATATTTGGAAGCTTTTTGAATGAACATGGGACTTTTTCATGTTGTCTAATTTGAATTTTAAAGCTTTACTTAAAGATTAATATATAATATAACATTCCAGGAAGGAAAACCACAGGAGCCTTGTGGGTGCTCCTGTCAGTCCCAGTGACCATGAGAATCACTGAAAGTAATAACGGCGAGTTATGAACAGCCTAGGTTGAACAGTTTCAAAAGAGGCAGTATCTTTAAAAACCACCCGACATTTATACTGACAGAATTTGCCAAGGCAAACTGCCATTTGAATAAATTCCCTGAACACTGTGGGAGATGCTTTTGTTAGAACCTTTCAAAACCAGTAACATGGTTAAACACCTGCCTTAGGTTGTTATTGAGATGTTATATTGAACATTGTACAGCAAAAATCATGTAAATTATAATGATCTCCCTTTAGATGAAACAAACACTTCCTTCATTTAGCATAAAATCTGTGGTTCTATTGTCATGTAAAGAGAGCAACAGAATGTAGTATAATAGAACTACTTCCCTCCCTTCTTCTCCCTAATGCCAATCCCTCATTTAAAAGGCTCATTCCTGGGTTCTTTCTCTTCTTTTCCTGAAGAAAACTAGGAGATGAAAAGAAAATAAAATAAAATATACAGCCCCTTTGCAGTGCTGTGCAGTCCATTTTCTGTCTTTAAGAACTGTATATGTACTCCATTGGAAGTCAGAAATGGATGTCTGTTGGAATAGCTCCTGTGTGAAGAAAAAGTTGCCTCAAATATGTTTGTTTAGAAAGATTTTACCTTTTAAATAGAGATTAAGAGCATAGTAAATCTTCCAATTGTTTTACCATAAATCGTCAAGAAAAGAAATTTGGACAACGACAGTTGAAGGAAAACTTCCCCTCCCTTCCCCTTCCCACCCCTACATGCTCCCCGCAAATACACACAATGACAGCTTGTGAGTGCCATTGACTGAAAACAGGCCCAGCAATTTATCAGACCTCCCTTAAGCAAGAGACAATTGCCATGGGCATTTTCACCCAGCAATTAGTTGCACTGAGAAATTTCTATAGCTTCATTTAATTGAAAGCACAAAAGGGATGACCAAAGCTGAAAACCCAGCCCCTTTATCCTATGACCTCATTCTTTTTTCAGGCAACCTACTTCCTTGAACAATCATTCCCTTTAGTGACCACACCCTGGAACAACAATTTATCAAAGCAACACACCCCTCTCCACAGAACAGGAAAATTTTCTGATAGTGTATGGAAATCCTGGCACAGCAGGGAATGATCCACAATCTTTGCAACCAAAGAAAAAGGGAAAAAATCATATAAATAAAGGCAAGCCCCAGTTGAATAATTATTGGGAATGGAGGCCATTTATAAGCACACATTGTCCCCTAGGCTGCTCTCCAGAGTTAGATTTGGTTGCAAGTTTCAAATTCAAAGGAATGGCAACCCTCAAAACATATACATTAAAATGTCCTTTCTCTCACAAAAACATGTTTCAGTCAATGAAATACTGATAGCCACAACACAAAATAATCTTTTATAATGAAATATAGATAGACATAGGGGACACCTGCAGACCAGGCCCTGTGTGTCTGTCCTCTAAGTGGACTCTCCCTGGACAAGTAAATGGTATTTATCCGGAAAATCATAGTGCTTCCTACAAAATAGGCACTTAATAAACACGTGTTCAGTGAATGATTGGTATTAAAAATAATTTATTTTGATTCATTTCTCTCTCTCACAACAAAGCTCCTCTGTATACATGGAAGATATCTTGAACTTTGTGAAAACCTAAATTAGTAGAACAGAAAAGTGTAAGTCCAGTGAGTAATTTATAGCAATGCTGTTTTTTTTAAGGCGGTATTTAATTTTGAGTTAATGATGGTAGGTTAGTATTTGAGCCTTTTCAAAGGTTGAATTGTAAGGGTTTTTTTAAGCCTTCTAGAACTCTATTTATAAAATCACGTTCACCTCTAAGATGCCTCTGTGACCTTGATTATACCTGTGTTTGATTATACCTGTTTATATCGATTGACTCAGTAACTTTAATTCTCCCATTAATTTAGCTAATTTCACCAGCAACTGGTTTCTACATTTGATTTTTTCTGGGAAACACCCTATTAGTCAGAAAAAATAATAACCAAGAAAACCATAAAATATATCTGATCTGATCAATTATAGAAAAGAAACAAAGCAACATTATGTATCTGGCAAAATTTAAAATGTGTTTATATTCATAAACACCATTTTAATGTAATAGAGGGTAATAGGGGAAAATATGTACTAAAACACCAGAAATAGAAAATACTAAAGTGCTATAAAAAGTGTTTGGTTAAATCTAAAATGTCTACTACATGAGCTAAAATTAAAATTCAGGAAGCAAAGCAGAATGGCATAAATTTTGGTTTCTCAAAGGGAACATATTTCACTACTGGCAATATTTATTTTAAAATTTCATGTCATCCAAATGCCAAGAGGCTAAAAACAAAATAAAAGTTTAATTGAATTCATGATAACCAACAGTTGATTTTAATACCCATTTTGCTAGCTGCCATGGTTACAAACTCTGGCATCAGAATAATCACTAGATATTAGCTCATCTGAAACAGGGCATATTATGGAGAGACTTTATTAAAACATAAAAGGAATAAAAGGGTTTTGAGTAATATGTGCCGCTTGCTCATGCTTGGCATGGTACATAATAAAGCTGCCATCACAACTTACCCATTTTGTCAGCATGAAAGTAATTTCAGATCAAATCTAAGTACTATTTTACACAATGCCACAATGCCATCCCACTAATAAACAGGGAGAAAGGAAAATAAAAGAGTTTCCTAGTCACATTCTTTGTGGCAGCCATCTAAAATCTGTCTTGTCAAAATATCTTATAATTGATTTGTGAATGCCCTTTGATAGCAAACTCAGTTTGAAATTTTACAGTCAAATTTTCTCTCTTCTTGTTTCACTAAGGGAATAACACTTCTTTTTTGTTTTTACCTTTACCACATAGCTTGACTCTCACTTCCCTTACACATGCCCAGCACTCACTTTTCTTTCTTTTCAATCATAAATAACCTCAGAGTTTATAGTACCTTCCATTCCAATCTCTTACTCCAATTTCTGTGGCCACACTTTCTGCCCCTAAGGCTCTTTATAAACTCCTCCATGGGAAACTACATTTTAGGATAGAAATAGTCTTATAAGGATCATTTTGGCAAATATCAGGTAAAAGGAGACAAATCTTGTAAAAAGCTCAACCAGCTTGGTCCTGGGTCAAAGGGAAAGTTGAAGCAAAGAGCAAATAATAAAGCATGATCCTAAAAATTGTTCTATAGTAAATATTTATAATTTCCAAAATTTCAGCTTTTAAATATGTGTCTATTTACCTTTATTTTACTAGCAAGCTGACAAAAAGGTAAATATGTTTAAATAGCTATGACAAATTTTAAAATTCCTATGATAATAGTAATTGTTGTTATCAAACTTCCCATTGTTTTTGAGCTACTATGGAATGAAGGTGACTCCCACTTTGTTGTGCATCCTAATACTGAATATTGGAATGCACATTTGCATTATTATTATCACTTATATAAACTAGTATTTTTGACCTTTATGTTTCTGTTCCCTTTGACCTCAATATAGGTGGAGTTTTTCTCAACTAGGAAATTACTGGCAGTAAATCCCAGATTTTTAAAAAATATTTTCCCTGAAATTAAGCTAGGAGTGAAATAAAGGAGTAAAATTTTGACATTTGGAGTTTTGAGGTTATCTATATCTGGAGTAATTATTTAAAATAGTTTTATTATGTACTTTAGAAATATCACTTCATATCTTACTTAAATTTGTGGTTTTGGGAAAAATAATCCACATTATTCTTGATCGGTGAAATAATGTAACATAGCATAGTATCTCAATGGTTGCATTTGAGATCTTCACAGTACAAATTGTATCTTGAAAACGTAATTTCAGTTTAGACAGAAGTTTCCAGAAAACTTAAAGACATGCAAATTCAATGTAAAGAGAGTCAGAGAAAGAAAATAGACAAAAAGCTGTTAATTTTACATAGTCTTTAAATGTTAGTTTTCATTTATTGGCAAGATTATTAGCACAGGTATTGATGTTTTTTAAAAACCCTTAAAAAACAAATTTATTTAATCTTAAATGGTGTCTTAGAATTCTATCTTTTATAGCTTTTATATACTAATTGCTTACATCTTGCCTTCCTCAATCTTATATCCACTCTTTCAGTATTCTTTCTACCAATATTCTATAAATTATTCATCTAGGCTGTAGAATCAATGTGTCATTTTCAGAAGATGAAACGCATATGACAACAAACATTTGCACCTGTCACTTATGCTGGAGCAGCATACTATTTGTTGAACACAAATAATTGCTTGTCACTCCATATATGCCATCGTCCTTGCACCACTATATTTGATACAAAAAACCTGTTTGCTTCTGTTATGAAATGAATGAGTAGGAACTTGTTCTTAAAAATCTACTGTATTCAAGTGGAGGATTGCTTTGTGGTAGGGGCAAAGGGATAAGTTGGATCAGATCTTCCAATCAAATGTAACAGAAAATGAGCCCTCCTATGATCTGGTTAGATTATGAAAATCATTGGAACTAAAAACAAACAACCACAACCACTAGTAAATAAAAGAACAGCCAAGTGATGGAATTTGGGTAAGGTGACTATCCAAGGCATATATAACTGCAATCCACCAAGAGATAGCCTATATAGAGAATATAAAGGCAAAAAAGCAGAAAGAAAGAAAGAAAAGAAATCGGGTTTAAGATTTCCCCTCTCCACTAGCCTGGCATAGCTGTCTTTTTGGTACCTGGGAATGGTCGCTCCAAACCAAATTTTGGTAGGAAGAGGCGGTTTTGAGAGGGGAGAGTACTTCCCGTGAGCCGATGGGGTCCAAGGCCTGCACCACCTTGTTCATGGGCCCACTGTAGGTCCTCACTCGCTCATACACTACATTTTTTTCTGGAGGCTGCTGGGCTTGGTTTGACTGACGGTAGCAGTGGTAATGCTGGGGCTCGCACTGCAGCACCTCTGGGGGCTGCTGGGTCTCACAGCTGCTCCTGCTGGTCTCACTCCAATAGCTTGAGCTCATCATCTTCTCAGTGGTCAGCAAGAGACTCCCCAGATGCTTTTCCTAAGGAACAAACAGAGATACAGTAAAACAAAGGGCAGGCAGGCAGGCAAACCTGTAGAAGACATTTATCAACCACTTCTGCCCATAGTGGTGCCAGGGAGAGATGAGTGTTACCTGAGCAGCAGCAGGGGCAGGTCTGGCAACTGCAGAGGAGGCAGCAAACTATTTGAGTTCAAATGGAAAGCGGAGCCACCCTATGAGATTGCTCCAGGAAACGGTACCGACACGCCCCTGAGGGGCGGGCGTATTCACTTGGCAGGTTTCTGTGCCAAGAGAGGCCCTGCCTTGCCACAGAGATAGCTATAAGACTGCCCAGTAGGTAAAGGAGACTGGAAAGAGCAGAAATGCAGAATTGCAGAGATGAAGCCAGAACTTCCAAGCCCCCGGGCTTGAAAATTCACAAAGCCATGCTGCCAAAACTTGCTAGAAAAAAAGAATCACAAATGTCACATGAAAGTGCCTTTTTCATGGTTCTTAAGCTTAGCAAAGGTAGTTACAAGCACAAGCATTATCATTCCAAAATCCCAGAACAAAATAAAGGGTATTAGTCTAGGAACGTGCTAATTTTTACAGATAAATTCACATTCTTTGCCAAACCCCATTGATAACTGCAGTTAAGGGAGAATAGTACAGGTTCTCTTTCCAGTACCTCTCTCTAATTTATGAACCTGTTTATTTTGCTCCAGGCCTAATATGCTTTTAGATCATACATTGAAGGAGATTTGTCTAAATGATTGAATTGCTGTCTAGAAAGGGGGATGGTCAAGAAAACCTAACCATTCCACAAACGCTTTGTATTTTATCATTTTTACCAATTGTTTTGCATTTTTTTTGCAAAGGAATTTGTCCTGACCTTATTTGTGCCCTAGGAAACACTGAGTTTGATTGCCTTTTTCATATCTAGTTGTTAAGGGAGCTGCAAGTCCTGAGAGGTGCCTTACCTGACATAATGCGATTTAAATGTGTTCACCACTTATTCCTACTTGAAATTCCAATCATAATGCCTGTGTACTCACCAGATTTTGCCTTGCAATATACTTCAGCACCACTGAACTCCATAATACCCACTGAGGGTGACTTAAGCAGTATCTTCTTGATGTGTATATGGACCACAGGACATAGCATACCACCACCATTCTCAAGAGTAAGAGAATGTCATCCAGCCGGCTAGCCAGGTTTTTCTGCTGAGTGAACAAAGGGTAATGATATACTGGTCAATATGTGCAAGGTACTATTCAATGAGCTTTATATGGATTATTTCATCCTCACAATGACCTTATTAGGGTTTATAGATGAGAAACTGAGGCACAGAAGTGGAGAGGTTCAGAAACTTCCCAAAGTTATAACTAAGATCTTATCTACTCTATTATAGATAATACAGTAACGAACTGTGCTAGATAATTTTTTAATTGTTCTACATCTAGCCATCTAATAACTCTTCCAAATGGAAAAATCAAAAAACACCTCAGAAATGCTAGCTTGTAAGTGACTTTAAAAGAAACCTTTGTTTTTTTTTATGGGGGAGGTGTGTGCAAACAGCTGAAAATCAACCTTATAAAATCTTTAAATTGAGTTGTACATTTACATTTATATTTTTGTGCTGTGTGAAGAGCTTTCAAATCTAATCCTTGTTTATTTTAATGCTGTTTCTCAAGAATCAATGAAAATTTAATTAGAAACATGTGACATATCAAACAGCCTGGTAAAATACTAGATCAATAACTCACTAATATCATTAGCAGTATCATTTTGAATAAACTTTATGTGTGAACAGAGAATGGGTGTCCAGTCAGCTCTGATTGTTAAATTATTAATTTAAAACAAACACACACACACACAAACACATACCTATGTTCACACAGAGTGCTGTTAATATCTGCTGCTAGTCAAGAGGTGACCTATTAAATAAAGTAAGAGATTGAGATGAAGAAAAAAATTCCTTCATCCATAAAAGGGTAATCATACCTGCCCTTCACATTTCTTGGATATATAGTGTTTCGAGGCAGCCACCTTGATGAAGTTGGGCTACAATTAATGTATAAAACTGATACCTTCACCCAATCCCTAAGCCTCATTCATCACTGGCCCCCATCTCTGGGTATGAAGGAGAGAGAGCTTGAAGCTCAGGAACAGTATATAAGAAATGAAATCAGGCACTATCTGGCAGAAAAACCACATCTAACTGTGAAGCAGATGTTGACTACCCTTGTTTACTTCAAAGAGGTATAACAATCATTATCACCGAAGGTTCTGCTCCTTCTCTGAGAACTCACTTGTGCATTGTATGATCTACATATCCAATTGTTTTATTTCTCCTTTATGAAGATGATATCAATATTAACCTATTTTTAATTAATAAATAAATATAAATATATTTATCTGCTTAATAATAGTACTTGCCTAGTTTTACCACTTGAAAATCCCAAGGATTGACACCCTGTATTCTGCAAGCTTCATGATTATGCTACCCTTTTCACATTGCTGGATGGAGTAGTAAGAATTGATTCCTTATTCTTAGCTCCAGACTTGTTCAGAGATTCCTTAATTATATTTCTAACAGTTCTTTTGTTTCACTCAGTAATATAGATATTTTATGCATACTACTGAAAGAAACTCATTTACAATGATGGATTTGGGGGACAGAATTGATAACCCCTTAGAAGCTAATTCAATTCTAATGGACTTAAAAACATCTTTATACTTTCTGATTATAAAAATATTGTGTTCTTTAAAAAAATCAAATAAGTAAACAAACAAATACAGTAGAAAATGAAACTCCATGTACTGATGATAGGAGTAAAGGGATAGAGTAAGGACCAGAAATGTCTGCTGCATCAATTAATGGCAATTAAAAAAAATAGTGCTTTATGTTTTGACTGAATTGTCTTTAAGGCCATCTGAAAAAGTCCTGATCTGACCTACTGAGGCTACTGGAAAAACATACTCAGTTGCTCCTATACTCTCACAACACAGAACACTTCTGTGACCCCAGATAATGCAGGGATTTTCCCCTCACTCACTGAGCAAGCAATCAGTTCTGCAGTAGACACCAACTGGGTGTCCTCTAATTCAATTCTGATGCTATCTCCTTAGAGTGAGCATCAGATCCCATGGGTTGAGGGCTCTGTTCCACAAGACTGCTCCACACTTCAAACACCAATCAG
This sequence comes from Indri indri, assembly GCA_004363605.1. Classification (NCBI taxonomy): domain Eukaryota; kingdom Metazoa; phylum Chordata; class Mammalia; order Primates; family Indriidae; genus Indri; species Indri indri. The sequence continues at coordinate 63,928 of RJWJ010005381.1, forward strand.
AAGCCCCAGGTTATTTTGTGCCTGTGCTTCTGATGGTCTGGTTATGCATGGAAATTCACATGACCCCCTCCTTGGGTTTGATTAATTTGTTAAAATGGCTCATAAAACTCAGGGAAACATGTTTACAGCTTTATTATAAATGACATTACAAAAGATACAGATGAATGAACACCAGATGGAAAAGATGCATAGGGCAAGGCACACAGGCTCCATACCCTCTCTAGACGTGCCACTCTCCCTGAACCTCCACTTGTTCAGCTACTTGGAAGCTTTCCAAACACAGTCATTGTTGGGTTTTGATGGAGGCTTCATTACATAGGCATGATTGATTAAATCATTGGACATTGGTGATCAACTTAACCTTCACTCCCTTTCCCCTCCCTACAGCTTGGGGGTTAGGGCTAAAAGTCCTAACTCTCTAATCCTGCCGATGTTCTTCCTCTGACCTGCCCCCATTCTGAAGCTACCTAGGGGCTGCTAGCCATCAGTAAACTCATTAGCCTATAAAAAAGACACCTCTTTGTAAATTTCAATGATTTTTGGTAGTTGTATCATAGGAAGGGAAAAGGGGACCAAACCTCTATTTCATAATATCACACCTACCTCATAAAATTCTTAGAATCAAATGTAAAAGTGCTTGTTAATTGTGCTAAACTATTCAGGTATAAGAATTTTAAAATATATTATTTAATATTTACAGATAGTGTGAATTGATTTTTGTGAAATAGTAGGTTTTTAAAAGCAAACATGAATGTCCCAGGAGGCTACAGGCCTGGTTTTTAAAAAGCTTAACTACCTGAAACCATTAAGGTAAAACAAATCAGTAATTAATTTATCAAAATTGATGTACAGAACTATCTTAGAATATTAAACAATAAAAGTAATTATAAGTTTGTCACCGAATACATTTCATCAGCATCAGCAGTTTTTATGTGTACAACTAATCCTGTATTCCACCTCCTATTTTATGGAGATGATGCTCAAACCTATTTCTAGCCTAGTCTCACCCCAGGGGCTACTGATATAATGGCAAAAGATAGATAGTTAAAATGAAGTTGTGCAAGTCTTTTTACTAATGCCTTCTCTATGATCAAGGAGAAGTATGTACATACTGGAAAGGGTCAACAGGTGTTGGTCAGAAGGAGTTGAAGCCCCAAAGTAGATGAGATAATTATATGAAAGCATCTATGCTTTACTAAATGAGTCCAACTCATTTGATCCTGCAGAACTCCATTCCAGCCTTCTGACAGAACTTAAAGTTGAGTTTGTTTAACTGCCATTGAGAAACACGTAAATTGGGCAATGTTTCAGAATATAAGATATGAACAAATCTCTGTCTTGATTTGAAAAAAAAGAGTAGCAGAGTTTAAAAACTGGGCAATTAAGTCTGACATCAATTCAAGTCAGAATTCTATATCAGATTATCAGGTGTCTGATGATACATATACCTAGAATAGAGACAGGTGATCCCTGAAAGACCTTTGGTGTCCTTCCATAATGGTCTCTGAATCTCTGTCCTTAAGTAAATTTTACCGCTAGCATACATTTCTTCATAACTAACTGATTCTAGTGTTCCAAGTGCCATACTAGAGAAAGTCATACCTGGATTCTGGAAAGAGTAAATAAATCCTTGGTATGATTTGAATGCAGTGAAACTAAGCCTCTATGATTCTGGAAGATCCCCAGAATGCTTGACCTCTCCTGTAAAAATATTACTTTAGAGCAGGGCTTCACAAAGCGTGCCCTCAATAACAGTAGTTTTAAAGGGTACTATACCTAGAAAAAAAAGTTTTGTGACCAAATGAGTTTAAGAAATACTTGGGTAAATATAATTTGAGAAGTAGCTTTATTGCCATAATTCTTATAACTTTTCATAAGCTAATGTACACTGTGATCTTCTAAATGGATTGACTGTGTGTAGTGCTTTTCAAGTTTTGTTGGCAATCAAATATATTTCCTGTGGAATATATCTCCAATATATTTTATGTGGAATATTTTATATTTTTCTAATTTTTCTTCTTTATGATTTTTTTCTTCATGATCTTTAGAGTACTCATAAGCTTACTTATACGGTAATTGAGAATTCACATCTAGTTTGTAATTTTACCTGTATTGTGAAAACATACTAAAGACCATGTGATCAGCCACAGCACTATACCAGTGATACGTGATGTCCCTGAACTAGAATCATCAGACTCATCTGGGAAATTTTTAGAAAGGCAAATTTCTGGGCCCCACTCTAGACCTACTGAGTCTGAAACTCTAGGGGCGTGGCCCAGCACTTTCTTTTAACAAGCCTTTCTGGTGCTTCTGACACATACTAAGGTTTGAAAATCACTGAACTATACCACATATTGCGGGGAACTTCGGACAAAAGATGAAGATGGTAGTGGCAGAGAGATGAGACTTCCTATTGGGTAAGAATTTGTAAGCAGCTCAGGAGTAGGTGATTAGAAATCTGCAAGGAAGTAGAAATGAACTATGACCCTGAGTAAGAATCAAACTGTTCTACATATATGGAGAAGTTAGGATGGGAGTGAACTACAATGTAGTACACTAATTATACTATCTAAGGTATTCTGATATTTAAAATAAAAGAGGAGAATATTGGAGTATGCCAGAAGGCTATGTGTTATAGTATTAAAGAATATAGTTTTGCAGTCAGAAAGATTTGGACTTAAATTATGGTTCTACCATGTATTAGCTCTATGGCCTGGCAAACTATGTTACTTCCCTCAGCTTCTGTTCCTTCTTAATCAAATGGATATTATCCCCTAACAAATAGCTTGGTGTGTAGATTAGATAAAATTCATGCGAAGTGTTTAGCATGGTGTCTGGTACCTAGTAGCTGCATAATAAATAGCAATTCTTAACATGCTCTAGGTCTGGCCTGAGGTAAAGGAAGAAAGGGCTTGCCATGCCGCGGCAGACAGAGATATGTCTATAGTAGAAATTATCATATAAGACAGGCCTGACTCGTGAAAGGGAAAACAATAGCAGTGGGGAAATGCCAGATATGATAGTCACAGAGAAGGCTTAATTAACTTACCAACACAGAGAACATAGAATGAAGCTTGAGTGCAAGACAGTCTTTTATAATTCAAAATGTTTGGCTAAGATAGAAGACCTTAGTTGAATGTAAAGTCCTGCCATGTCTGTTCTAGGTGTTCATGTTGTAATATAAAAATGTTATAGAGGAGCCAAGATGGCAGACGAGAAAAGCCGCCAGTCAGAGTGTCTCTGCAAAAAAGATGAATTTTAGAAAAAAGAGGAAAAAATAAACTAGCAGAGAAACATAGATCGGGTGAGGGTCAGAAGGAAGGGTGCCTGAAACTACAGGAGACTCCACGGGAAGACGTTGCGGAGGAGAACTGCAAGGAGAAAGGTCCCGGGAGGCTTGGAGACCAGTGACAAGGGTAGGTAGAGCAGTTAACTTCCCCCTCCCTTGCATCTCGGACTGTTGGTGGGCTCCTGAGCGGTTGGAGAGATCTGCCAACACTAGCCCAGAGATGGCTGCCGCCAGTGAGCAGTGGCCTCTTGCGGACACGGTGCCAGGTTCCCAGCCCCCTCGGGGCACCTCCCCGGGCGCAGACCCGAGCCTATTGGCAGACGCCATGTTGCTCCATCCTCTCCTTCCCCCTCCCTACCTGAGGGTGCCCAGAGAGACAATTTAAACGTCACACGGAGGCATCCCCAAGGAATGGGACCTTTCCTTTTGGGGCCAAAGAGCAGACTGAGGCGTACTCAGACTGTGAGCTCCCTACCTGCCAGCCCTCCCAGGTGCTGCTTGCCTGGGAACTCCAGGAGAGGGGGGGCAAATCCCAAGGTGGAGTGAAATCGATCCAGCTTGGGCACCTTGTAGGTGATTCAAGACCAGCACCCCTCCCCCTGGCAGAGTCAGGGATCGATCTCCAGGGCCCAGGGGACAGGCCTGCAGACCAGACCCCGTATACCCAGGTCACGATCCCACTGCCCTGGGGCACGGAGGAGAGATCTGTGGAAGAGCCTACTGAGGAGTGTGTGCCTTCAGGGACAGATCAGCGTGCATGAGCAGCAGCCCTACTCCTAAAAGAGGGCTGTGCACCCAGCTAGGCTGCGATCCTGGGTAGGGAACCTCCCGGCCCACGTCGCAGCCAGGGGAGATCCATCGGCCTGTGGTCCCACTTGCTGGCAGAGGCCTGGGAGAGGCCACAGAGAGGGGGAGAGTGGAGGGGAACGAGACCTGCTCCAGAGTGTGGGTCTTGGACAGCCCCACCCCCTAAGCCCAGACTTTCAGCTGAGTGGAGCCATTTGAGCCCCTCCTGGCAGCTTTGCACAGAAACAAAGAGCCGACCTTTGACCCCTGCTGACAGCAGATGTGGAGCCTCAGGGCAGGCTTACCCAACCGAACCCCACCCAGACTCACTCCCGGTCCTGCCCCCACTGAGGTGGAGAACAAGGACACACCTGGAAATCCCAGGGCCCCACCCAACACCGGAGGAACAAGAGGGCCTCTCTAGAGGAACAAGAGCTAGCTACAGGACCCCAAAACAGCACACTCCTCCCTGCAAGCGCCACCTACTGACAGGGAGGACATCCTGCACATGCTTTTACTGCATGTACTGCATCTACTGATTCATCATAAAGGGTGTGGTTGAATCTCACCCACAAACAACACCTACTGGCTCAGAGACTAAACAGGGCATGTCATTATCCAAACGAAAACCTAAACGCAAGAAATAACAACTGATCCAGATGGGAAGGAACCAGTGAAAGAACTCTGGAAGTATAAAGACTCAAACGGAAAG
>RJWJ010005382.1:0-37541 GCA_004363605.1 Indri indri
GTGTCTGTGAAGAATCAGTGGTCCCAACAGGGCACTGCCTGCAGGTAAATATTAACCCCAGAATGCGGATGTTCTTGTACAAAAAGTTACAGGCAGGTTCTTGTCTCTGACCCTGAAGGAAGCAACTCTGCTTACCTTCAGGGTCGGAGAAGACTTGAGAAGTTTGGGGCTGTACATTTGGAGGCCGATATACTTTTCTCCATTGTTGACCAAGTTCAGCTGTCCTGTCTGTTTCCAAGGTCTGCAGCATTAGGAATGGGGACTCAAAAGGTTGAGAATCTGGGATCTCAGATGTAGGGAAAAGAGGAGATATTAGTATTCACTTGCTGTTACTATGCTCCTGAAATCCTTTAGCCCAGTCATCTACAAAGCATAAGTTGTGGGTCAGAAATTGTTTTTCAAATCTTTTGACATCCTTTGACCTCGGAATATAACCTAGGAACTGATGAAGTAAATTAAGGCAAAATACCTCAGATCTGGGACAGGAGCATTTTAAACAGGATAGGGAGACAAATGTAAAGGAAAGCATTTATCTATCCTCTATCTACACATTCATTTATAAACATAGGCAAAAAGCCTAGAGTGTAGTATGTATGTAAGTACTCAGGGCTCTGTGTGTGTGTGCGCGCGCGTGCGTGCGTGCGTGCGTGTGTGTGTGTGTGTGTGTGTGTGTGTGTGTGTGTGTTGTTGGAAGCAGAACCGAAGTGGAAGTACAATTCTGCTGCCCCCCTGTGGTCCTTAGACTACCCTGCAATTCTCTTTCACTGCCTACCTTCAGTGTGAGACTGTTTAGGGGGTAGCGCCCTGTCCTCTCTGTGTTTTGAAATCCCCATAATAATTAATTAATAATGACTTTTGAAAATAGTAAAATAGTGTGTCATATTTAGGAGGGTGATATATAAAATTAGGCAAACCACTGTTTGAGTTTAGCCTATAGAACAAATATATGACACTGGGCAGTTTAATTACCTTTATGAGTCTGGAGATCTCCAGTATGAAATTAAAATAATAATACCTGCCTTCCAATGTTGAAATTAGAACATAATGATATTATTAATCAAAGAACCTATTATAGTGCCTAGTATAAAATAAGAACACTTTAAATGTGTGTATATATATATACGTTTGTTTATATATAGATATGTATGTTTGTTTACATAAACACTTTCTATGTGTCAGTTACTAATCTTATTTTTATGTGCATTATCTCACTCAATCCTCATTAATACACTATGCAGTACGTATTTATCTCCCTTTTCCAAGTGAGTAAAGTATAATTCTGAATATGTAAGAAAATATTCAAAGATTATATAGCTAGTATCTAACTGAGAAATATTTTATACATTATAAAATACTCTAACAATACAGATGCATAAAAAGTAAATAGTTAATGGTATTATGCATCTGTACCTTCTCAGTCTCATTCCTCTATCTAGAGAAAACCAGCCTGAGCTGTCTGATATCAATCCCTTCAGAATACATTTTTTAGAGATGAGAGAGAGGGGTGGGAGTGTGGAAGCAAGGGAGATAGGATAAAAGGGAAGGAAAGAGGGGTAGGGAGAGAGATTCAATTATTCTTCTATCTCTAGAAAAATCCGTTTCCATTACATTAAATTGAAGGTAATATTGCCATTTCTGCATTCCTGGAATAAAGAAAGAACAATTGACATCTAAAATAATTTTGAAAGTCTATGACATCTTCCTAACCCAAGGTGTTGTTTTGTTCTATTTCTCCTCACTTTTAGAAATAGGGAAGAGAGCATAGACATTTTCTCAAGAGACGTACTGGGAAAACGGGAAGCTGGGAGGAGTGCCCAGATGTCCTGTCTCCGTAAGGTGGAACACCCACCTACGATCAAGAGACCCTCCAACACTTCCCTTGCTGTGGCTCCACCCACCTTGGCCCATTAGCTCCACAGGTATCTCTTCCCCTTTAGTGGTCCCAACAACAGCTTCGGGCTACTTCTCTAAAGAGTCCTGCCAGAATGTGTTAGGGAATATAAAATCTTCTAATAAAAGTCAAAATGATATTTTGACCGCAATCAATTGTTTTTTGTCATCATGATTACTGTTGAAATTCTCAATCTTTCACTGGTGACTGCTCAGTTACACTGAGTGTAGGCCAGCAGACTGCGGGAGAAATCAGAGGAAGTGTCTTCATGCTTACTATCCTAAACTGAAACTGCTGCAGCAGAGTGAACCACAAGATTTACAGATATTTTCCACAAAGAGTAAAATGATTGAACTCTTCTCCAGATCAGTGCAAAATAATAATAATAATAATAATAAGCAATATATCCCATATTATGATGAATGACATTAGTATAAATCCATATCAACTATTAATCCAGACATAAGCACAGACTAAGTGGACCATGCCCAGATGGAGGCAGGAGGGCTGAGAGAGATGATAAGAAAAAGAAAAGAGAAGCCCTTTAAAACAACAGGCAGGATCTAGCAACAAAGGATTTTCGTGCCAACGATGCAGAAAAATCTGCTAGTAACAACAGAGGTGTAATACAGGTAGTAGCAGACATCCACATGGTGGTTAAGGGACTTGGCTATCAGGACAGAGCTTCATAAAGGATAATCTAAGAAGAAAGGATAAATGCACGCAAGTTTAAAAGATGAACTCTGAAGTATTGAACTACAAGATGCCCATGACTATGTGAAGGTTGGTGAAGGGAAAATCCAAATCCATTTGAGCCAACGTGGAGAGGAACATGGGCTTGGTGAGGGAGAGCTCCGTCCTGATGTGTCCAGGATGGAGGTACTGCCCAAGGAGACAGTGTGGAAAACACAGAGATCCATCCAAAGAGGCCACACAGCTAGAGATGACTGTAAGGATGAAATATAATCGAAAGTTATTTGGTTAGTCATCATGGGCATGGCTGATAAAGGCACTGCAGAGGCTAATACCTTTTGTCTTTTTTAAATTTTATTTTTAATTAACAAATAATTGTACATATTTATGAGGTACAATATGATGTTTTGCTACATACTTCCAATGAAGAATGATTAAGTCAGCCTAGTTAACAACCGCCTCACATATTTATTACTTTTTTGTGGTGAAAACAATTAAAATCCACTATTTCCATTCAGAAATCTGTGTCATAGTTAAAATGTCAGATGTATAATGATACAACAATGGATTTGGGAAATGCTCAATGATTCCTTGCAAATCATCAATGATGATCAATCTAGGAGAAACTGAGGAAATGAACAAATTTGGGAGCAGGAAATAAGAAAGTCTTTGTCATTTTTAGAGATCGGGAACTGGTAATCATTTTATCTTAGTCTATGAGGTGAGAGCTCAAAATGGTTCTATAAAACAGAAAGCAGCCTCAGTGGATTGATACAGAAGCAAAATAGCAAATACGTGCAAATATGCAACATCAGAAAAATGATCTGCTTAATTAATTTTGGACAGTTTCTCGAGCAATTTGGGTTTATTTATTGCTAATGTCACAGTCAAAAGCTGATGGTCCTGAGTGCTCTTCTACAAGCAGCGCCCAGGAATCGAGACTCCTTCTAGTATTTGACGTCTCCAGTTCAGAATCCTTTAAGTTCTGCCACATGGAAGGGGAGAGAGAGTGATAAGAAGGCACCCTGCCTTGGCCAGGAACACATTATTGTCTCCACTTTCTTTGAGCCAGAACCAGTCATGTGGCCAACTTAATTGCAAGGGCTGCTGGAAATTGTCTAGGAGTATATAGATTTTAGTGCCCCATATTGTTTCTGCCATACTAGTCACTAGTGATTAGCATTACCCCACAGCCTACACTTCCAAACAAAATAAGAATATTTATTGTAAAATCAAAGATATAATGAGCCGTACTTTTATCACGATTAAGCAGTGAAAATAAGACCTGGAGTGCCAAAAGACTACCAAATTCCATAATATGTGGCTGAGTCTAGACTTCCTAACCCCAAACTATATCTTATTTCAGAACAAATAACTTAGAAAAATGTTTTGCCATGAATTATTATTGTATAATACTTAAGAGCATATATTCTGCAGCCAATGAGCCTAAGTTGAATTTTCCCCTCTGCTGTTTCTAGCCACTTCATCTTGGGACATCACTTCATAGCTCCAGGCCTCAGTTTTCCTCATTTGTAAAGGGTGTCACAATAATACCTGACTCACGAAGTTTCTGTGAATCTTGAATGAGTTCATATATTAACAGTGCCATTCATAGTATCAGACATAATAATTGTATTATTATCAATATTACTACTACTATTATTAGTAGTAATTGCAAATTATTCTAGTGTGTATTGTGAGGATGTGAGGGCTTGGAGCAAGGGCATGAAGAATACGTATTAACAGAGGTGGGAATAAATGAGTGAGATTATATTGTCAAGGACGATTATACATGGATTTTTCTCTGAAAAGTGAGAGAGAAGGTTAATCTCTTCCAGAGAGTATCTCAACAAAAATAACATCTTTTCAAGAGAGGCCACATGCTTTATATTTATGTGGTACCAGTGTCAAGCAGAGCTCAGATGCAGAGGTGAGAGGGATTGTGGGAACTGCATCCAAGTGGAGAGACGTGCTGCTCTACTGATTGACTCAGATGTGGATATAAGATAAATCTCTCTTTTTCCACAATGTCTTAAAAAGTGGTTAGTCTAGAAGTGTCTAGAAGACTTTGGATAGGAATATGATTTTATCAGATAAATAAAAAATAGAGATCACTCCTAAAGGAAACATCAAGAACCAAGTTACAAACAGGAAATCTCCAGTAATGTACATATATTTTTGAATATAGTGGCTTGTACAAATTTGTTTAAAAATATTTGCACGTAAATTAGGTAATGAATAATTTGAGAGTTTTAGAGTTTGTAGAAAAATTAGAGGCTTTGTACAGTCTTCTATGTTATGTCTGGTAAATGATTTTGCAGCTTTTTCTGGTACATGTATAGTGGTGAGTAATATATGAGATAATATGTTGCATTGGTGTACAGCTCTGATTGTTGAAAATGTCTTTGATATACTGATCTAAATATCTACCTATTGTAGCTTACTACAGATTTTTGTTAATTTATACGAAGAAACTCAAAATATGGAGTATTAATTTCCTCAAAAAATGACTAGTATAAGGAGCTGTCATCTATCCATCTTATTTTCTTTATGTAACTTCAGTTTTTTACATTCTTTCTCATTTTTTACCTATGAGTACTAGGACTTTGTCATCCTTATTCTGTTTTACTCTCTCTAATTCTTTTGTATATATAGCTTCTTACCTCAATTTATATTTAACAATAGGCTCATGGATGCATTTTCAGCACTCAAAGACAGTATTGGTTAAAACATCTAACCAGGATAAATATTGCTATTTAAATGTATTTGTTGCATTCATCTCTTCCATCATGACAACATGATGAGGCAATATGGAAATGGGATTTCTGGTGCAATTTCTCTGTTAAAGTCACTTCAGATTAATTAGCTCTTCCATTGGTTCTGCCATGGCAGTGTGAGCTGAACTTCCCCTTCTGTGATCCTAAAGGCTTCTGATAAATATATTGCATTTTCTTATAGCTCATTTTAACATATATCAATTATGAGTTTGCATGTTTTCCTCCCTAACTAGACTACACAGTCCTTTAAATTAGGAATTATGTTTATTAACCTTTGTTTTTTCAAGACCTGGTACAGATTAGGCATTTAATGAATTATGGTGAACGGATAAATATTAAATGATTTCTCAGGCATTTATCAGATAATTACTATGATACACACATTGTGATTCAAAGAAGTAAATAGAGATATTCAGGCACGTTATGGAGAAATAAGCACTTGAAAACTTAAAGTATTTGACATCCCTAAGCACACTGAAATACCTAAGAGCGTAGAGGCACACTTTTACAAACACTTCATAAATACAGCTAATTCAAGCAGAGAAGCACGATGCTGATTTTACATGTATTTTCATAAACATAGTCTTGCAAACTTCCTCCTTTCTGTTGGAGTCACCTACCCTTGTACATCTCTTAGATATTATACCTTGAGTTACGTAGCAGCCACACTCAAATCTTCAGCAAAAATGTAGAGTCGCATTTGAAGTGTGATATATGGGCAGAGTATTTTATCTCAGTTTTCCTCTGACCACCACAGGAAGGAGAGAAACCACCCCTAACTTGCACCACATACTGTTTCTATGGATAAATCTGATTATGTTCCATATTGTGTGTTTTTGAATAAAATACTTGACTTAAGTAATCTACCTAAGTGTCAGTCTCTTCATCTGTATATTAGGAATTGTAATAAAAAGTAACTCAGAGCATTTTTGTGAGAATCAATTAGTTAAAAATGTGAGGTTCTCAGGACACTCACTAGCAACAGCAAGGCCTGAATACATAATTGATTTCATTTAATTATCATTATATCCTGGACTCAAGTGAGGATTCAGATTCTACATCTAAGCTTCTCATAGCACTTTAGAGAAATACCTGTATATTCCCCTTGCAGTTATGGAGTTAAATATTAATATTAAGTGTAGGCCCTATGCTTATTCCTATTATAATTTATTTTGCATGTTTTTCTTCCTTTTTCTTATATGTCAACAATAATTTTGAATCCAGCTGTTCAACATGGATAACATTTAATAATGATGCCAAGAGGCTAGAGTGGGTTGTCAGAGGAGTCAAGGCTAGTGAGTAAAGCAAAAGGATCATTAAGAAACCAGAAAAAGGGAATGGTTTGGGAGGGTATATCTCATGAGATAAATAGAGAATAAATAATGATAAATACAGTATAGACATGCTGAGATATGAGAGGTTTCCACAAAGTACTTGAATAAAAGAGATAGAAAGATAGAAGGATCTGACATTTAAAATTTGTAGGTGGAACAGTTCTAGCTGATAGAAATGTCTCAAGAATGGCCATGGGAAAGGGCAGTCAAAATGGACCAAAAGTGGAGATTAACACTAACCATTTGAAAATTATTGGGAAATGGCAGAAAAACAGTTACCTCCATGTAATGCAACATCCATATAAGAAATGCTACACAAAGAAAAATGAACTATTGATAAACACAACTTGGCTATATATCAAAGGCATTATGGTTAGTGAAAGAAGCTAATCTCAAAGAGTGACATATGATGTTATTTTTGTTGTATGACATTCTTGAAAAGAAAAGCTATAGCAATAGAAACAAATGAGTGGTCATCAGGGGTTAGGGACAGGGTGAGTGACTCTAAAGGGTTGTATGAGGGAGTTAGTTCTGAGTGATGGAATTGTTCTATATTCTGAATATTTCAATTTTACAGTGTGCTAACTAATGGAAAGAGAAAGAAAAAGCTAACCAGGTCAGATACCAATACCCTTGTTGTACAGATGGAGAAACTGAGGCCTGGAGAATATCACATGGCTAAAGAAATGTGAAACACCACACACACACACACACACACACACACTTGTATTCATAGGCATGCCCATGCCCACAATCTATTCGTGAAGGAAGAAAGAGGAGACAGGACCTAAAGCATAAAGCTTTTCAGAGGTATAACAAAATGTTCAGAAATGCAAGGGTAAAGATTTTTCTCAGATTTCAAGCAAAAAGATAAGGAAATAAAATAAAGCTACAACATTTTCACTATCATATTTAAGTCATTAAACATCTAAAACCATCACTGTTCATTCATAAATCAGCATTGTTAAATTGCCAAATTCTGTGTTTCTAAACAGGATATTTGAAAATTGAATATGACATATCATATATATATGTATACATTTTTCTTCTTAATCAAGAACTGCTGAGTAGGTGCAAACATGAAATAAATTAACTCATGGAAAGTTCTTCAACAACACCCCAAACAGGATATTTGCTAAGACCATGACCTATCGATGTCTGTCATGAGTTCAGTAAATCGGTCCTAGCCACAGCACACAAATGTCATGGTATATTTTTTAAAGGACTACATTAATAGCTTTGGGAGTTTACAGAATGTCAGGTAGTCATCCCTAGGAAGGCCTTAAACTGATAGGGAAACACAGTTACTGCCCTGGCTGAACTCAATCTGATAAAGAATAAACTGTTCGGACTTGATAGTCCCTCAGAGGAGAGCTCTGGGAGACTTCGTAGACATGATATCTGCTTAAGGAGGGTCTCAGGTTTGGCAAACTGGGTAGTGGGGGTCAGAGTGAGAATGGGGATTAACGGACTTGTCTGGAAGTTGCACTTTGTTGAAAGAACACTGTTTTTACGTCAGTTGTGCGATAAATGTCCTTATATATGACTAGATCAGCAGATGGATGTTTATTTATTAACTGAAAATGTTTTCTAAAGTAAGAAATTATAAGAGAGAATGCATAGATTATGAGTTTTATTTAAAATTAAAAATCATAAATGAACATTTAACAAAATCAGTAATTTTCAATATTCATCTTATTTTTTCATAGATTTTCGACAATTGATAGAGGTTACGTAAAGATTGATAGGCTGTAAAAACATATTATGGTACCCTTTTCTACCACATGAGTAAATGTGAGTTCTCAACTTGATCCCATCACTTCTTATTCATATTTACATACCCCTGTTTCTTAGAGTTCTGTGTCATATCTAAGATCACTTCTCAGCACGTCACCTCTAAATTTGCTCTACATATTTACGTATTGTTGTAGGCTGTCTTTCTATAACAAGCAAGAAAATAGCTTTGAAATTCATGTCTAACAAATACATTGCATTTGTCATTTTTATAAAAACCCTTTACCTGCCTGAAAATTTTAACACCACTTTTTTTTTTTTTTTTTTTAACTCTTACTGATATCCCTATAGTGGTCAATAGGGATCTAGGTTCATTATGTAGTTTAAATTTTAGAATAATTAATTAAATAAATGGTACAAAGAGAATGACAACCAAAATGACAATGAATAAACCCTCAGGACCAACTTTCCAAGAACTCTCACAAACCATTTGTATAGTGACTGAATTTTTCAGGAGTAGACGTTTATTAGTTTTGAGCTATCCTTTATTCAAATAGCTCTCCTAATTTGGAGGAATCCCTCATTATTGAGCTTTAGTTTTTAATAATTATTCTTTTACCAATCTCTGGAATGTTTTTAGAGTGGTCACTGCCTAGATGTAACATCAATATTGACAGTTTCTTAGGTGAGGCAGAAAGAATAATTATCCACTGGGTTCTGTATGTGAACATTTAATCAGAAAATAAGATGTCAGGAGGAAGCCCAACTAGAAGAACTGACTTAAAAATACGAAGAATCAGGAGTCTTCAAGGAGTAATGAATACAGCTTTTTATATTATATGCCTATAGGAGATTAGCTGCAAATACTAGCACAGAACTAACAGTAGATGAGGCAGTTATCATTACCTATAACATTAACAACAGGTAACAGACTGTGGTTTAACCAGAATGAACAGCATATAGACTTACAAACACTTGGACGAAGTTTGAAAGAAGACATTATTCTATCATTGCAAAATGTCTAAAACATAACATTACTCTTGCCAGATTTTCTAATTGATTTGCAGAATTATTTCCTGAAGTGAAAAAGCTCTGAGTTCTTTTATGTAAGAAGCAAGGGAGGAGAAATGGAAATAGGGGATGATATCTAAATCTATAGTTAGCCTTTTCAAAAGAAAACCATGAGGAGGCAAAGTAGAAAGCTGAAAAGAAGAAAAATTATTAAGTTAGTTTCAGCAGCCAATAGGAAGGAGGAAAAAGGCGGGAAGGGATCTGGTTCCACTAGCTGATGGGAAATGTGTTTTTTGCTCTTGAGCCATTAGTCTGTGTCAATTTCCTTTTAATAGTAAAATGCACTGATATAATAAGGGAAACTGAAATTTCAGGAGTAAGCTTCCTAGAATTCTAAATATTTGCTGTTGTGCCTCACATTTTTGTTTACTAATAGAGCATCCCGATTTTCAATAGAGTTTAATTCAAAACATGGAGATGGAAAGTTGATAATATATCATTCTAATTTACCTTTATATAACACACAAAATGTACCTCCAGTTGCACATTTTTCTTTGGATAAGCTGTGTTTGAACTAGGCTGTTTTAGACCACTTATCTTAACTCTATCTGAAATAGTATTCATTCTTATTTTGGATAAAGGTTCTGGATCATTCTATATCCCCTGCTTCCTGTATGCCTCTTCTTAAATATCATTGGCTCTGCTTCTTTATTAGAATATATATTTTCTTGCTCAAGTTATATTTTTTCTTTATGCAATAATTAAAATATCAACTATCTCTGCAAAAAGAGATTGAACATAAAATCATGGTTCCCTTCCAATGATAAGGAAGGCCCAGATATTCTGGAGATCTCAAAATTCTGAAATAATAGCTCAAGCCTTAATGTGCCCAGAAAATAGACGAATGATGCTTCTTTGAATCTGCTTGGTCTTGATGCTGTATATAATGGGATTCATGAATGGAGGAAAGAGAAAGTAAACATAGCTCATTGTAATATGAACCACATATGGTGCATGTTTTCCAAACCTATGGATGAAAGTCAGGCCAATCACAGTGATGTAAAATACCAGGACACAGCTAACATGGGAAACACAAGTGTTGAGAGCTTTAGCTTGCTCCTCTCCAGAGGCAATGCCCATAACTGTCTTAAGGATTAAAATATAAGACAAGACAATGATCAGAGCATCTAGGAAGAAAGTCACGGCAACCAGAATAACTGGGTATAAGCGATTAAATGTAATATTGGCACAGGCGAGTTTCATGACATCTTGGTGGAGGCAAAAGGCATGGGAAAGAACATGGGAACGGCAATATGGGAACCAATAGAGTGGCAGGATTGGGGGCAAAATGGACACAAAGCCCCTCAGTAGTACCCCCAGGCCTATCTTCATCACTCGGGAATTGGTGAGAATGGAGTTGTACCTCAGAGGGGTGCGGATGGCAATGAAACGGTCATAGGCCATGGCAAGCAAGATACCCGATTCTACAATGGCCAGTGTGTGAATAAAGTAGGACTGAGTGAAACAGGCGCCCTGGGCAATCTCCCTCCGGTCCAGCATCAGGACGCCCAGGACTGTGGGCATTGTAATTAGTGTTATCCCAAGGTCTGTACCTGCCAGCATAGCCAGGAAGTAGTACATGGGGTCATGAAGGCTGTGGTCATTCCAAATGAGGATGAGAAGTGTGGCATTTCCACAAAAAATGGAGAGATAGATGACACAGAAGGGAATAGCGATCCAGTGGTGAATTCCCTCTGAGCCTAGGAAGCCAGTCAGAAAGAAGGGGGCTGCACTGTTGTTGGACCACATGGAGGTTTTTCAGGTGGAGGAGAACTTTTCCAGAAGAGATGACCTCTAAATAGGCTGTGTTCTTTCTTTCTCTCACCATCTGCTGGTAGCACATCGTAAGGTCATTTATTACCATAACACTTACAAGTTTTTATATATTGTCTCAGATTTAATTAATAATAAGCCTGTATTCATAAGGCCTCTCCCTAGAATAACAAATAATAGTAATAATAATCATGATAATACAACAATTTACTGTGAAAGATACAACATATATTTTTCAATCACAACCTTATGTCTGTGTTTCTAGCCCTGACTCCTAATCTCAAATAGCTCTCCTCTAATTCCATTTCATTGTCTTCTCTCTTTTATTCTTCCTCATAATATGTCTCTTACAGGCCCTTGCTGTATTCTACCTGATTTGGGGTGGTTCAGACGTTCTTTTTTGAAACTAATGAGATAATTGTCTTAAGAATCAATCATTGCAAAAAGGCTTCATCAGTAAAAATGAGCCCGCCGTCATGAGGAATGTTATTATCAGTATTGCTATCTAGAGAGGACTGTGAATAGGGAGAGAGCACATGTGACTGTCTAGAGAAATCTGCACAGGTGAGCAGAGCTAGTAGACTATTTTAGAAAGTGTGATTACTCTGTGGACTTGAGATCCAGCAAATTTTCAGTACTGCAAAAGGTCTGAGACCTGCAACATCAGAGACAAATTTTAAAACAAGGAAAAAGACACAAGTCGGGAACTCCTAAAGGAAGCTTTTAGAAGAAGGCAGACTCCTAGAATGAAGGCCTCCACAGAAGCCTAATCCTTATATAGAGTTATAAATTTTAAAAAAGTTGTTTACATGAAGGGTAATAGTAATATCAGAAATTGGAGATTGAGTATAAACTTTACACAGCCAGTTCTAGGAAAAAATAAGGACTGCCAGAGGGAAAAATATGGTGACTATATTGCTGGCGGAGACAATTGTATAGACCCTGTAATTATTATAAAATCCATATCCAGAAAAATTAATAGTGATCTTCATAGGGAGCTGTGAAATATGGCCTGTTTATAATTATACTCCTACAAAATCAAGTTTGCTTTGTGTTCATGTAACAAAGAAATCTTGTAACAAGTTTATTGCAATAACAGTTAAAGAGAACCACAAGGAAAACATTAGTTTCTCCCAAATTCAATTGAATCTATGTGTCCAGAATCTTTTAAAATACCATTTCCTACCATAAACATTTCTACTTATACCTCTAAAGGCAAATTCAGGAAAAAAATGAAGTGATAATAATCTTTGCACCACTTGAATTTTATAGAAATCTCTAAAAACAATAATAAATATATGTTTGAGAAGTCTGGTGCATGGTAACATCTCTAATAACAAGTAATGGACGGTGGGAGGAGATGAATAGAGGAAAGGTAACAGGCTGTGGAAATGGCGGCTACTTCAGGGACATTGTCAATGACAAAAATGTCACTCTGGGCACTGAAACAGCAGATACTCTATTGATGTGAACACTAAAAATATTGCCAACTAACCCGATCCACTGAATTATAACCTATGTGGGGCTCACCTTGGCAACACATATCTCCCCCCCTACAGGAGTGATCCGTGTATCCTCATAAACCCTCTTAACCTTCCAACATTGCCTTATAAAGGAATAGATAAATGCCATGATTTGTTGTACTGGATAGGGGCAAACCACCTATTTTGATCTACTGTTATCCAGAAAGTGGACCAGAGAGAGGAAACAAGAGAAGACTCAAATGTGCCTAAATTAGAGTGGTGTTTTCAAAGCCTAAGCTATGATTTTTCATCTGTGGGCTCCTCAGGGTTTAAGTACCAAAACAGTGTGGTAATTCTTTTTGGACTGTTACATTTAATTAATATATTTTTATTGACCTAAGTAGAAAAGTACCCTATTGATTACCTACAGTCCCTAGCAACAGCCATACTGACATTTAATTGTGGCAAATTTGGTGGTACCAGAAAATGTCCATATACTTAAATATGCTAAGAGGACTAGCTGCCCAGTTTAGGGAGTCTCCTAATATGTGGTTCATGACATTAGTGATAGCCTAAACTTTGGTGGAATTTCTTATCACCATCAGGCAAGCCTAGAGGCTCCACAAGGAATACAGATGTGACTAGAACTCACTATTCTCTCACCCCATTCTGAGGGTCTTTGAGATGATTCTTCGAAAGCAGCTAACCCTGAGTTCTCAAGAGTTTCTGAGAGTAACATAGACATAGCATTTCGAGTTTCAACTTGCTATGCTGACTAAGGCTGAAGAACTGTTCCAGAAATCAGTTATAAAGACATAAGAAGTCAGGCTGGGCACAGTGGCTCATGCCTGTAATCCTAGCACTCTGGGAGGCCGAGGTGGGCGGATCCTTTGAGCTCAGGAGTTCCAGACCAGCCTGAGCAAGAGGGAGACCCTGTCTCTACTAAAAATAGAAAAAATTAGCCGGGCATGGTGACTCATGCCTGTAGTCCCAGCTACTCAGGAGGCTGAGGCAGGACGATCGATTGCTTGAGTCCAGGAGTTTGAGGTTACTGTGAGTTAGGCTGATAAAAAAAAAAAAAAAAAAAAAAAAACAAGGCATAAGAAGTTGAAAAGAAAAGGCAAAAAGAGCACATTATGTTCATGTCAGGGAAATGAAAAAAAAAAAATCTTCTATTTAGTTCCAGATAATCTGCAAGCACCCTGTACAATCAGTCTCTCCTGACTCCACTTTTTCACCTCACCTCTTGCCCAAAAATCTGTATTCCTTTAGTGAAAATAGATGAATAAATATTTTAAACTCAACTAACAGTGGGAAGCCATGGGATGGAGATAGTAATATGCAAGGTCTCAACTTTTAAGCGATTGTTCAAATCATTCCTTAAGTACAAATTAACATGGGAGAGTAGATGTGGAGAGAAACGTTGGGAAGCTAGGAAAAACTTCACTTTAGAGTAAAGGAAAGAAAAATATCTGAAGGGAAATGGCCAAAGAAGTAGGCAGAGAGATAAAAGGATAGCAAAGGTGATTTATATTTACAAAAAAAAAAAAAAAAAGGCAATGGAAAAGAAAGTTTATAGAAGTAGGTAGTATGGTAGTTTAATGGTGAAAATATCAGAATTGTTGAAAAAGACAAAAATGAAAAATGCTCATTGTTTTTGGCAACTAAGTCTTTGGTGACCTTGACAATTTCAATAGAATGGCAGAAACAGATGCCTAATGATTGTGAGATGAAAAGTGAAAGAAAACCAAGAAAGTGAAGACAATATATTATTCACACTGTTCAGGTGAAGAAATTGAGCCTCAGGTTAAATAATTTGCCTAAGATCACACAATAAATATGTGGCACAAAGAAATTCAAACTCAGCTTTATCTGACCCAAATCCCAAGCTCATATTCTCAACCAGTATCCATCGAATATAAATGATATAAATGATATTCATCCAAATTTACCTTTCCATGTGGCAGTCCCTTTCCTGAATTCTTCATTTAATTAAAAATAAATAATTTCTGCTTTTTCACCCTTCACTCAAGAATTGGTTGTATAAGCCAGGTAGAAAAGTCACTCTTAAACACCCTTGCTGCATTTGAATCCATGAGGTTCCTCACCTGAGCCACAGTTTTTTCTTTGTGATTTCTGAGCACAATCTGAGGATTGGGTATTTGCTATATCCTCGGTATTTATTCAGTGTCCTGATGAGAGATATGTTTGTTAAAGAAACAACTCCCAAGGGGTCATGCTAGCTCATTGCCACGTAGGGTATTTGGGAATACTGTACCAAATAAGCCCCTTTCCCTCCCCAACCTGGGAAAGATCTGAGCCATTGAAGTTGGTCCCCATGGCCTCCATTTCTTCTTTGCATGGAGACCCTCTAAGAGAACTGGGTCTTTCACATCAAATGAGGCATGAACTATCTGAGTCACTCCCAGGTATTCTATGGGTCATACAGTAACAAGATTAGCCACTTTTTCTTTCTAAATGTTGGCATTTGAAGAACATTCTACCCTTTTCAAACTGTTGATGTATTTTCAAAGACTGTAGAATTTTTAAGGATAATAATCTAATCCAACTCTTTGTGAAATCTTGAGCCACCGTCTAACAAGTTTATCCTGGTGATTGTCCATCAGACATCTATTTGTTCTTTCCATTTATTGAAAACTCACTACTTTATGAGGTAACCCATTTGTATATACATATAAATATATGTATTTCATTCCATTATTTTCTTTAAATTTATGCATATATTATATTTACTATAGATATGTATGTGTGTATATATATGTGTGTGTATACACACATACAGACACACACATATATATGGAGAGAGAGAGAGAAATCTACTTCCTTGAAATATCTAATATCTACTCCTCATTTCTAGTTCTGATCTCCAGAATAAAACTTATCAAGTATAAGCAATTACATTTATATGATCTCTCTAGATGTATAAAGGCATATATTTTAATGCCTAATACTTGTTTCTTGATGACTGAGCAACTGCCAGTCTTTTAACTGTTTATCATATAATGATTCTTAATCCTGAATCATTTCCTATGATGTTGCTCTGAATTGACCTTAATAATCCAGGTGTTGTCATATCAGTCCCACTCTGAAAATCTCCATTGGATCATATGCTGATCTTCTGTTTGAGTAGTTTAAGATTATGTACCTTCACAACTCTATATCTCAAAACCTTGCCTTAAGGTATATTTCAGAATTCAGTATTTTGGATTTTAAAAAGTAATAAAATGCACATACAACTTAATACATATGGCACCCCTAGCAAGTAGCACCTTGTAAACTATCACCTGTTTATGTTAGGGGATAAAGACTAAATATCTTCTCATATGTCCAGGTAATATTTGGCCACAATCTGATTTTAGATCATGTCAGCAATAAATACATATCGTAATTCATTTTGCAGAGATATTTTTGTTTTAGAATTATGGTTAAGAAGTTATAGCTTTTTAAATAACTTCATTATAAAGTCAATTTAAATTGCAATCGCAGTAAACTAAACTTTCTGAAAGATTTTAAGTGAGCTGTATTTTTGGTGCTTAGTACAGATCTTGACACATTTGGTGCGCAATAAATACTAGTTTAGTTAAAAATTGCTAAGCATGTAATCATGCCACTGGTTTTGCGGCCAAATTGTAGACTTTTACATTTTTATAATAAAATTAATGGTTAAGCATGCAAACCATGCTATCTCCTTTTCTTTGTTTATTTTTGTATCTCTAACTTTTGTATTAATCATAGTATAGAAAGAAATTTATAACATGCCAGGGTAAAGAAAAGAGATTTATGTGTCTTTTTCCTTCTGAGTGCTTTGTTTGATAGTGTGTCTCAAGGTAATATTTTTCTGTCACTTATTATGGAACACATATTCTCCATCCTGATGAAAAAACTGCTTTGAAAACACGTTGATGTCTCAATTCAGTGTCCACTTATTCCTGTGATCTACCCAGACTACTAACTAGTCAGAATAATACCCGGAAAGAGAATTTTAGTCCCAATAAAGGAATCTATTCATATGATACTACACCAGAAATTGAGATTCTCTTTTTTTTCTTCTCTGTGTTTTATGAGATATGTCACCATATAGGAAAAGACGGAAAGTCATAATTGCAATCCCCAACCATAACTTCACATCTAGGTAAACATTAGGCCTAATGGTTCAGACACAAGACTGAAAGGAGACATTTTAGTGTGTTGAGGGTACATAGAGGAAGTTGCCCTCTGGAGAAAATGATGAAAGAAGAAGTTACAGTAGGTCTAATCCAATGAGGTTATATAGGGTAGAATAACTAACTCAGTGTTCCTGGTGATGCCAAAATATCTAGGAAGTGTCTAAATATGTGTAGAAGTGTTGATAATGTAGAGCACTTTGGGCCCCTGGTGAATAAGAATCTATGTCAACTAAACACAATGCTAGGGAATTGTATTTTTCCACAGTCATTTTGAAAAATCTCTCCTCTGGCACCAATGGTAAGCACCGAGAACTGAGTATTAAACCTCCAAGACAAATTTTGAGACAACTTCACCAATAAATCTACCTTCCTACAGTCTGGTTCCTCCATACTGGAAACAACTCTGCTTATCCAACAGTGAGTGGTTCTGCCACACCTCTTCAGAGAGATTTAAATATTGTCATATTCACAATGAGATATCACGTAACTCCAGTGAGAATGGCTTTTATCAAAAAGTCCCAAAACAACAAACACTGGAGTGGATGTGGAGAGACAGGAACACTCATACACTGCTGGTGGAACTGCAAACTAATACTACCTTTATGGAAAATGGTATGGAGAAACCTCATAGAACTAAAAGGAAAATTACCATTTGATCCAGACATTCCACTGCTGGCTATTTATTCAAAGGAAAAAAAGACACCCTATAAGGAAGACACCTATACTCAAATATTTATAGCAGCACAATTCACAATTGCAAAGATGTGGAAACAACCCAAGTGCCCATCAATACATGAATGGATTAATAAAATGTGGTATATATGTACAATGAAGTACTACATAGCCATAAAAAAATGGTGAACTAATTCCTCTTGTATTAACCTGCATGGGACTGGAGACCATTATTCTAAGTGAAGTATCACAAGAATGGAAAAACAAACATCACATATACTCATCATTAAATTATAATTAATCAATCAACATTTATGTGCACATATGGAAGTAACATTCATTGGAAATCAAGCAGGTGGGAAGGGGTAGGAGTGGATGGGTAATTCACACCTAACAAGTACAATGCACACTGTCTGGGTGATAGGCACACCTATAACTTTGACTCACATGGTACAAAGCAATTTATGTAACCAAAACATTTATACTCCAATAATATTCTAATAAAAAAATGAATGACTAAATAAATAAATATTGTCATATTCACAACCCACTACATACCCAAATAAGTATATCAATGATGTTGGTCCATTATAGTTTGAATCTCCTTTTCATCTCAGACATAAGTTACAGGTTATTAAATCCACTGTAACTTGAAGATCCATGGCAGGTAGACGAGCTCTTTCTCACTAAACCTGACTGAACTAATAGAGTTTTAACATGATTGGCTTTAGCTTGCTTAGCCGGAATCCCTTCTACTTACTATAAAAATGTAACAGAGGCAGCCCATCTTTAAAATTTAGCTATTGCAGCAGGATACAGTATCAAAATACCTTGTGAATAGAATCCACAGATTTCCCACAGATTATATTCTTCAACATAATTTACAAAGCCAGTCTTTTCTCAGCCATAAGAACCTCTGCACCAAGGTCAGCAAATCAAGATGAGAATGATCTGAAATGGAATTTTCTAATAACACACTTATAAACATTATTGACCTCCTGGACACATTATGAGGAACAGAAGAAGCTTTTGGGTGCTAACCAGATTTTAAGAGTTGGTTTATACTTATCATCAATAGCTTAAGCATTGTATTCCGGAGCACATCGTCCCCCTGAAGAAGTTTGTGGATGAATACTCCAGTTTCAAAATTAAATCAGTCTGAAAAAGTTTTAGCATCACTGGCATGTAGAAAATATCTCCCTATACCCATTTTTAAAGCATTACATAGATTGGATTTCATTTCTCTCCATATTTTTCTGTCTTCCAGATATAGAGCTTTATACAGAGAAAACTAGAGCAAATATTTGATGTAAAGAAATCACCAGTTCTAATTTTTCTCCCTGAAAATGCATCTGTAAAATGCGGATGCCTTATATTTTTAGTTCTGGAATGATTATAGTCTCTTTTTTTCTGTCTTTCCCTGTCACAACATCTCTAGTCAAATGAAAATTTATTTGAATAATCTGAACTGAAAACTTTTTTCCTCCTGGAAGCTTGTCTCATTTTCTTCTTCAAGGAGTCGTTTTGGATAGCAAAATATTCACAGTGGAAGGAGGTGTGCAGATATGTAGAATCTGGGCATATTAAAGGGAAGACATAAATAATTTACTAAATATTTTAAGAAATTATGAGGGATTTAAGACTTTATTAGAAAAATATGAAATGCAGATTAGGGGTTCAAGTAGTCTCCAGACCCAGACTAGAGGAATATTTAAAAGGACATCTGGACAAACTGATTTCAAATTAATTCAGTACACATTTCTCCAAAGAAGATATGCAAGTGACTGATAAGCACACAAAATGATGTTAAATATCATTATTCACTAGAGAAAAACAAATCAAAAGCAGAATGAGATAACACTTCACACCCAGTGAGATGGCTATAGTTAAAATACCAGAAAATAACAAGTGTTTATGAGTATGTGGAGAAATCCGAACCCCTGTACATTGCTGGTGGGAATGTAAAATGGTGCAATATTATGAAAAATAATAGTTTCCTCAAAAAGTTAAACATAAACTTATCATATAATCTAGCAATTCCATTTATAAATATATATCAAAAAAAATTGAAAACAGGGACTCAAACGGATACTTCTATGACAATGTTTATTGCAGCATTATTTACAGTAGCCAAAAGATGAGACGGAAACAACCCAAACATCTATCAACAGATGAACAGATAAACAAAATGTGATATACCCATACATACAGCAGAATATTATTCAGCCATAAAAGAAGTTTTGATACATGTTACAACATAGATAAACCATAACCATCCTAGGTGAAATAAGCTAGACATAAAAAGACATTGTATGATTTATCTAGAATAGGCAAATTCATAGAGGCAAAAAGGAGACTAGAAGTTACCAGGGGCTGGGAGGAGAGTGGAATGGGGAGTAATTGATTAATGAACACAGAGTTTCTGTTTGGTATAATGAAAAAATATTTGAAATAAATAGTGGTGATAATTCCACAACATTGCAAATATAATCAATGCCACTGAATTGTACACTTTAAGGTTAAAATGGCAAATTATATGAAATCTACACATGTATATATTAACACAATAAAAATAATTCAGTAAATTTATTCCACCTCATTACATTTAACGTGAAAGTTTAAAAAGGGAAAGGTTGAGATCAGAAATTATTTCTAGGTTATATATTGAAATATTCACCCCGTGTATCCATGTGTCCACACACACATACACACATAATTACACATATTCATACTAGTATACAGTCTCTTAGATTTTAAAGATTATTTATTTTGTTTTTATAAATTAAAAGGGATGGTTCATTCAACAAGTTCACTTGAGGGAAAGAATCAAGACTAGATTTTTTTTTAAGTTTCATATGGTCCTCCTCAAAGATCTATGATTGCAAATCAGTGAGTATATGCCCTAAATCTATGGTAACTTACTTAAGCCCTTGTGAAAGAACGTCATTGTCCGATATATTACTGTTATTTGCTTATAGAGTAATCCACAATTTAGTTCTTCATCTCATCTTCGCATTTATGTTTGTATCAGATTTTCTGTCTTTAACCCCTTGCATTATATCATAATTTATACATATGTCGTATTCGACAGTATTTTTTGGACTGCTGATTTAGAACTGGCTCTACTTTGGTGAAAGTCCCCCGAGAAAAACCCTGATTTATCCTGCCTTCTCTCTGGATAGAAACCCCAAATCTTATTTTTTCTCTGAGCTTCTTTTGGCATCATCAGCTTGAGTTTGTTTCTGTTGTTCTGCATCCCTAAATTTTCAGCATATTCTGACACGTGCCTTGCTTTTACTATGACTCTTCAGGATTAGGCAAAATAAAATGCATACTAAACATGATTTTAATTAATGACTTTTTAATGAAAACACTAATGTTTAGTTTTAAAATTCCCATTCCTATAGCCTGGAATATTTCCTTCCGTTATTTTATTAAATCACAACTGCATCGTTCACACTCGTTCTCAAAGTCCCACAGTTTTTAAAAAATTATTATCATTCTTCTTATTTATAGATTTAATACATAACCAATAATTGCTTTTCCATTGGTATTACTGTTATTCAAATAACATAAGTCAGAAGTATAGGGTTATCTTTGCTCCCTCCTTATAGTTTCTTCCCTCTGCTTTTCTAAACAACCTTCCAATCTTAATACATTCAGATCCTAAAAATGTCTCATATCTATCCATTACCTTCCATCATTACTTTCCTAAATTGCATTGCTATCATCTTTTTCTCAACCCACTCTGATAACCTCTTCTTGGTTTTTCTGCTCTTTCTCTGTCTCCTTCAAATTCATTTTACAAACAATATTGAAATGATTTAAAAACTGACTCTTTGGGTAGATACTTATTCCCTTATTATGGCCAATGGGGTGCTTTGGGATCTGGCCACCTCTTCCTTCTTCAATCTCTTCTCAAAGCAATCACGCTCTTCCAGCAGCCACTTTCCCTGCACACTGTCATAATCCATCCCACCTGAGGCTTCCACACACATTCCTTTATCCTTAGAATACTCTTGCCCCAACATTCACCAGTTAGTTTCTAATCTATCTTCAGATCTCAGCTGAAGGGACACTTCCTCAGAGAATCTAACTCTTATTTCAAGTCATAATGTGGCCACTTTTAGACTCACAGTCTCAAAGCAGTTCCTTCTCTGTTTTATGATTAATCACAGGATTTATTTTAAATTGAATTTATTTGCTTGTTTGACCTGCATTTATTTGAAAACTTCAAGAGGAAAACATTTTGGTCTGTTTGCTGCTATGTCATTTTTGCTTAACAAAGTGCTAGTACTTAGTCTTTGTCTTTCAGGAAAAAAAAAAAAAAAAAAAAAAGAGAGAGAGAAAGAGAGAAACAAAGTGCTTGTCCCATAGCAGTACCTTAAAAAAAAATCAGCCAAAGGAATGACTGAACAGTAGTTTTACTCCCACAGAAATAAGCACTTAAGGAATGATTTAAAGTCCTTATCCTCCTCCCAGAACACACCTATTTTAGCATAGAATATGCAAAAATAAATTATGCAAAAGTATAAAAATATGTAAATAAACTTGATATCAGGAAGGGCTTTGTTGGTATGGCACTGATATCTCAACAGATAAAGCAATAATTTTATATGAGCTTTTAAATTATTTATACATAAAGACAAACAGAAAATTAGGAAAACATTTACAATATAAATAAAATGCTAGAGATAATATATAAGGAACTCCTACAAATCAATTAGAAAATAATAAAAGTTGGCAAAAAATATGATCAGACAAGTCTAAAATGAGACTGCCAAATGGCTGCAAAAAACTAAACTTTTGTACTTCATAAAAATGAATTAAGTATATAAAAACTACAATATTAGATTAAATTTCATCTACTAAACATATAAGAAGTGCCTCTATTCAGCATTTAGAGAAAACACAGGATAAAAGAAAACAACACATGCAATGAACTAATGGAAAATTTATGAATTCAGGGAGACTACTCTAAACTTTTATAAATGGCATTGTATCATTTCGGAAAATTTTAAAAAGTTCCTTCAAAAAGAGTGGTTTTGGGATATAGTACAGTTCCATGGCCCTTAACCCACATTCTAGAATTCCTGTTTATATTGCCACAAAATGGATCTGAAATTGCACATGTTTCCTTATGTAGGCTGTGGTTGCACTAGGCTGGCCACTTAACTTGGCCTCTTCTGAAATGGTACTTTCACTTCTAATAGACATTGGATCAAAATTGGCCTATCTTTCCTGCTTAATAGGGTATGTAGCTATGTTCTTTATCTCCAAATTCAATTGCACTCCACTTTCCTAGCATCTCTTGGTACATAGATAGATGGATAGATAAATAGAAAGATAGATCTCTCTCCACCTATATCTTTATATCTACATGTTAATATATGAATAGATCTGTATTTATCTATTTATCAACCAATCAAATGATAGATATATTCATTGGATTTCTGCTTAACTTAGCTTGCAGATTTATGTAATAATTAACGTCTGTCTAACACAGATAAAAGAGATACTGGGTATAAAGCCAGTATCTCTTACAATTAAGCAAAAGGTTCAGAAATTCTGAAGATCTCAAAATTTTGAAATAATAGCTCAAGATCTAGTGTGCCCAGAAAATAGACGAATGATGCTTCTTTGAATTTGCTTGGTCTTGATGCTGTATATGATGGGGTTCATGAGTGGGGGAAAGAGAAAGTAAACATAGCTCATTGTAATATGAACCACATGTGGTGCATGCTTTCCAAATCTATGGATGAAAGTCAGGCCGATCACAGTGATGTAAAATACCAGGACACAGCTAACATGGGAAACACAAGTGTTGAGAGCTTTAGCTTGCTCCTCTTCAGAGGCAATGCCCATAACCGTCTTAAGGATTAAGATATAAGACAAGACAATGATCAGAGCATCTAGGAAGAAAGTCACGGCAACCAGAATAACTGGGTATAAGCGATTAAATGTAATATCGGCACAGGCGAGTTTCATGACATCTTGGTGGAGGCAAAAGGCATGGGAAAGAACATGGGAACGGCAATATGGGAACCAATAGAGTGGCAGGATTGGTGGCACAAGGGATAAAAAGCCCCTCAATAGAACCCCCAGCCCTATCTTCATCATCCTGGAATTGGTAAGGATAGAGTTATACCTTAGAGGGGTGCGGATGGCAATAAAACGATCATAAGCCATTGCAAGCAAGATACCCGACTCCACAATGGAAAGAGAGTGGATAATGTAGGCCTGCAAGAAGCAGGCCCCATGGCTCACCTCCCTGTGATTCACCCATAAGACACCCATCACAGTAGGCATCGTGGTCAATGTCACTGTGAGGTCTGTGCCTGCCAGCATGTCAAGGAAATAGCACATGGGTTCATGAAGAATGTGGTCATACTTGATAAGGTAGAGGAGTGTGCCATTGCCAAGCATCACAGAGACGTAGACAGCAAACAAGGGGATGGCGATCCAGTGATGAGCAGCCTCCAGACCTGGGAAGCCAGTCAGCAAAAAGGGAGTCCCACTAATATTGGGACACATAATGTGTCTCCAGGGAAAGAGCAGATTTATGGAAACTACTACCCCCCAAACTCAACTTTTTCAGTTTGCACTACCTCCTTGTGGGACTTTATCACAATACTCACATTTAGGGATAATTAATTAATATATGCATGGTTATGGAACTATCATCTTTTAAAAAAGCAGTAAAGATTTATAGACTATTTTAGGAATGAAGGATAAAGATATTTTCCTAAACTATAAATAGTATTAGGTTAATAGTTAAAATTTTTTCAATAAAAAAACACATTTAAAAAAAAAAACATCATGACCCATTTTGGGTTGTATGCTATACAATGTTTGAAGCAATAATGGTAATAAAAAAGATGGCAAATATATACAATGAAATTAATAATTTTGCTTAGCTAAACTGCTGTTTTGTTTGGTTGCAGATGTTTTTTCATACATTTAAACTTGATTTTAATTTTATATTTCACAAGCAAAATACGAATAACATGTTTGGTTAGAAAGCTTTGTTTAGTTTTGAAATTAAATGTCAATGTTTAATAGAATTCTAACAAAAGCCATGTAACCTCTATGTAGAAAAATAGATAAAGGTAGATGATGCCGTATTTAGTCTAAAAATATTCCCCGTGTTCCTAAAGTCCATCCATGGATCCTGCCAAAGAAACTTCAAACCTGTCTTGACACATTTGTTGACATACAAAATTCGATGCAATAGGTGGGTGTTAGCCAAGCCAGGAGAGATATATTCCACTACACAGACCTTGGGAAAATCTTTTTATCTTCTATTGACTGCATCTAACAGAGGAGAGAGGAATCATTCCATTATTTCTGCTCCTGGCACTCACCCATTCACAGTCTTGTTGCTGGAATACGAACTTGTTCCTGCCCTATTTAGGGACTTGGTCCAAACGCTCCCTTCTCAAAGACTGTTCAGGAAGCCAGGTTAGAGAGTTTATATATGTGGAAATCACCTCCACAGAGAGTCATCTTTCCAGATACTCAGGAGACTGCATGACCTTTCTTCCCTTTCTGCTCTGCCTTGGAGGAGCAGGGCCACTCAGCCAAAGTCCTCAGGACTTACAGGTATTTTCTAAAGGATAGGTAAGGAAAACTGGAAACTGAAATGCCACAGAGGTGAGGAAATGTCAGGGCTTACTTACGGAATTCCCCAGGATTCTAAACATCAGCACATAGTAAATCAAAACATGTCCTTGTTGACTATGACAAGGGTCAAAGGGATGTCACTTGCATGCAGGGTGACATGCATCTTTATTTGTCCTAGAGCTTATGAATTCTAATTGCATTTTGTCTTTCCTATTTTTATGGAAAAATCAGTTTTGATCCACAGGAACATCAGTGAATCTGTTAAGAGCCATGTGAATAAAGGTTATCATATAATTTTGTCTTAAAATAACTTAGTTTATATTCAGGAGGTTGCCCATTTTATGCCAGGTTCTGAGTGTTGAACTTGTTCCTTTTTATTATCAGAACTGAAAAATCTACTGAGTTATAGAAAGAAAATAATTACCATGAATTACATAGCATAATTATCACTACATGAATGCTAGTTAGTATGCTATGGGAAACACATCAAATATATCTCTGAGGTCAGTAAAAATTTCCCAGAAGGATGCTACTTAAGGTATCTCTTTGCTCAGAGACAAGTGCAGGCTTCAGTTTTTCATTCTGTTTTTTTCTTTGTGTCTGTGTCTAATTCTCCAGATCCGAGGTTAACTTTCATACCTGCATTTAGATAAAAGGTGGACAAATCCTTATTGGATTTGCTTGGCCTTGATGCTATAGAAAATAAGATTCATTAAATGAGGAAAGAGGAAGTAGACACAGCTCATGATGTGGACCACCTCTGGCACATGCTTCCTAAACCTGTGGATGAATGTCAACCAATCACCATGACTTAGGGGATGAGAACACAACCAATGTGGGAGACACAGGTATTGAGGACATGGTGGATATAAAGCCTCTCAGAAAAACTCCCACTGCTAACTTTACCACTTGAGTACTGGAAAGAATGAAAGCATATTTCAGAGAATTGTGGATGGCAATGAGATGATCATAGGCCATCAGAAAGAGTTTACAGATTCTAAACATAATGGGAGTGAATAAAGTAGGCCTGCAAGAAGCACCCCATGTGGCTAAGTTCCCTGCGATTCACACACAAGACACCCACAACAGTAAGCACAGTGGTCGGTATCGCCATGATGTCTGTGCCTGCCAGGTGGTGAGGAAATAGTACAAGGGTTGATGGAAGACTTTGGTCATCTTTGATGAGACAGAAGAGCATGAAGTTGTCAAGAAGCACAGAGAAATAAATAGCAGAGAAGGGGATGGAGATCCAGTGATGAGCTTCCACCAAACCTGGGACAAGTCAGCAAAAAGGAGGCTGCACTAACATTGGGCCACAAAGTGTGTCCATGTCCACAGGTGGACAGTGGCTGTCTCGACACTTTGAAACCAGGAAACCAGTTGTTTCAGTGGTAACATCACAGTAGCCTCGTCACAATTTTCCTACTTGGGGAAAATTAATTGGTGTGATCAATTTGACTCTGTCACTATTTTCCTGCAGAAGAAGAGTAGGCATGTGCAGGCTGTATTAGCGACGAAGAATGACGATCTCCCCCAATGAGAGAAAAATATGAAGTTAATGCTTATATTTTTCTCAAATTGAAAGGAAATTTTTAATCAATTTTCACTAAAATAGTAGGTACAACTGTTGTGTGGGTGCTTAAAAATTATTTACATCAGCGATAACAAAAGAAAACAAGATAAATAAATGCAAATGGATAATAATCTTGTTTATCTCTTTTCTTGCTATGATTGCTGACTTTTTGGACATGTTTAATTTTGCTTCTAATTTTATGTTTCACAATTATGATAAATAGAGCTCTTTTAATAAATAAAATTTTCTTTGTTTCTTTCTGAAATTGAATGTCATTGTTTTACAGAACATAAGATGCATCCCCATCATTTCCAATTAATTACTTTGTCACTGCAACAGTTATCCTTTTCCTCGAGCATGGCTACCACAGGTGTGGGCTACAGACTAACCACAGCAAAAATGCATGGAGACTTTCAGACGTGCAGCTTAGACCTTACCTTCTCCATCTCTTGAGTCAAAATTTATGTTATATCAGGATCTCAGGCGATTCAAGTGCACACCAATGTCTGAGAAACACTGCTCTAAGCATTTCATATCTAACACTTCTATGGAGATAGAAATTTTCAGATTCTTCTACCTGGGTAATTCCTTCATTAATTTTCTCTGAACATCCTCATATAATTTTGTATTGCTCTTCCACAATTCGCTACTTTTCTTTCTGCCTTTTACACTTTCCAAAATCACTGACAATTAAATGTTTAGATTCTTCCTCTATCTCTTCTTATCTCTAAATATTTTTCCTTCAACACTGCTTCTGCCTAATGAACTGTTGCAGCTCTGTGACTGGGTAGCATTCTCATGTTGCCACAGCCCGAGGATGCCAGTCATCTCCACTATTTCCATTTTCTTTTTTGCCATAATCTGAAAATAAGAATCATATTACTTGCTCTGCTACAGTCTTATTTTACCACAAATTCAGAAGCCTGAAGTCAAATCTCCAACACTGAGCATTCTTCTTTATAAAATGGTCGTAGTATCAGAAATGAGTCAGAATTAGGACAAATCACAAAGAATATAACTCTCATGGGAGGAAAAGTTCTTATTCTACATCTGTAATGGGTTGGTGATCATTAAGATTGAAATCACCAATGCTACAAGTCTCTGAAAATTACACACATTGAAATGATACAGAGGACTAAGTTATGACTATTACACAAACATTCTATCTCTGAAAGCTGTTTCATGCTTAATAATATGGATGGGAGTGCAATCATTACTGCATGAATGTTAGCGTGCTGTGGGGAACACATCAAATGTATCTCTGGGATCAGGGAAAATTTCCTAGAGGAAATGTCATGTAGGCTGAGAATTGAATAATGAGAAGAGATATGAATATGAATATAGTGGTTTTTGGTGCTAATAGGACATTAATTTCATGAATGGAGAGAAATACAAACAAATACACTTTTTAAAATGTTCACTGTTCATGGGACAGGATAAAACATGATGAATTCAAACCAAAATAATTTTATATTGTATGTGTTCTAAAGAAGCATAGCATTGCTGAAATAGCAAGACATGAGAGAAAGCTTAACAGAAAAATAAATTGGTTGCAGCAGGTTCTGATCACAGAGGGTCTTACAAACCTTATAAAAACTTTTGACATAAGGACAATGAGTGTACAATAAGGAATGGTGTGGGTGCTTCTGTTTAAAGTTACTATGGCTATAGCATGAAGAAGACATGGGAAAGGGGGCAGAATACAGAAGGATGTCAGGATACAGCAACGCACATGCAAAATGGTGCTGGTGTGGTCGTGACTAGGTATTGTCAGACAGAAGTGGATGGAAGAGAGAGTCTATGACTTAGAAAGAATAGAATGAGTGATTAATTGAAGGTGGTAGGTTAAGGAGAAAAAATCACAAGAGATGACATCTGCATTTCTGAATTTAGCTGAATGGATATTAATTCCACACGTCTATAGGGATCAATGGAAGAGAATAAATTTATTCCCTGATCAACAGTTAATTATCGATTGACCCTTTTACATTAATTATTTGTTTACATTCTGAACTTGGAGAAAAGAAGATCATTGGTTTTGCATTCTGTGTCTATAAATATTCAGACAGACATGTCTCTTCTTTTGTGACTCTGGAGTTTAGAGAATAAATATGAGAGCAGGACAAGAGATTTGAGATCCATCAATACTTAGATTTGGCTGGGTATGGTGTTTCACACCTGTAATCCCAGTACTTTGGGAAACCACAGCTGGAGGATCGCTTAAGCCCAGGAGTTCCACACCAGCCTGGGCAACATAGCCAGACCGTATACCTACCAAATATAAAATAATAATAATAATAATAATAGATTAGATTAGAAAATTTATTTCCAGGTACTAGAATTAATTATTAAGAGCATGGGTTTTGACCCAGACTAAGCATGGACCCTAACTCTCCTTACGGGTTTGGTGTCTTTACACTCTCAACATCTTAGCTTCCTCATCTATAAAATGGAGATGATAGTTGTTGAAAGGATTGTTGTGAGGCCTAAATAAATATGCTGAGGAATTATTTTAAACATCAAAGAATTCACTTATCTTAGTGTTTAGCAAAGCCCTGGCAATATTAGGAGCTTAAGTACAGGTAGCTTTATTTTTTACTCTATTCCAGAAGAGTGAAAAGCCTAGGATGGACTGAAAATGAAGAAAAAGAGTATAAAATAATGGCAAGAGAGTTTCTGAAAACTCAAACACAGGCTCAAATGAAGATATGAAGGTGAATTAAGATAGACAGTAATAGCTAATAGAAAAGCTAAAGTACTAGAGGTCCTGATTTTGCAGGAGATTGCTATATTGCAAATCATCAAGGGAGACAGCTGGAAGGACTGTAATCATTTTCAGAGACTATATAAATCCCTTAATAATATTTTTATTATCTGTATATTTCATTACATGACAAAATCATAAGACGTAGTAACCTGCCACCTGCCGATTATTCTTCTCCTGAACCATGTGACGGTTCACACTTGTCAAATATTCAGTTGTTCATTTCTCTTAATGTTAATAATATTAATAAAAATGAATATGTATATACTAATAACATAATATACTCTCTCAAATATTCAGAGAAAAACTCTTACAATGTGCATTTTGTTATTCCTAATTGATAGAGATAACGGAGGGTCAGAGATTAAGTGACTTGTTCAAGGTGACAAATATTTAAGTGATGCAGGAGTAAAGCTCCTATTTATCAAAGGCCACATTCTTTCTACCATAGTGCGCAATCTCTTTTTAAAAATAAGTTTTCTATATTTCTTAAAGAAAAATAGGTAAAAGTAAAATTATTTTAATAAAGAAAAAGAGAAGGATTAAAGTTTTAGCCTTTTTACTGTATTAGAATTTTCTTCATGTCATAGCATAAACAGTGCTGTGCCATCTAGGAAGATTTGGATGGACAAAAAAAGTATGTACTCTAATAGGATTTTTTACATAAAAAATGTGATATGATAATCTGAATTGATTGTTAACTCCAATTACATTTAAATTAATATTCAGCAACTAGAACCAAGAACTCAATCTCTACACCAACATGTAGGGATAACTTCACTAATAAATAAACATAGCTCCCTAAAACCTGCATCTTCTGTCTTGGAAATAGTACTATGACCCAAAGTGAGCAGCCCTCTTACACCTCTTCAGGGATACTCAAATATTGTCGTATTCCCACGCACTACATGCACAAGAAACCTGCCAATGACGCTGGCCCACCACAGTTTGAACCTCCTTACAAAGCCCATCTTTCCTGAGTCGGAAAAGTTCTGCATCAAGGTCAGCAAATCAAGATGTGAAAATCTTAGATGGGATTTTCTGTTAAGAGTCTAAGATGCATAATAGGCCTTCTGGGCACATTATAAGGAACAGAGGAAGCCACTGAAGATAACCAAATTTTAGGATTTGTATTTATATTCAATATCAAGTTCTTGAGCATTGTAATCTAAGACAAATTTTCCCCTTATATAATTTATAGATTAAGAATCCAGTTTCACAAATAAATCAGTCTGAAAAAAGTGCAGGTACACAGTTATACAGAAACTTCTCCCAACCTCAATTTCTTAATAATTTCAAGGATTGGGATCCATTTCTATATTGTTTGTCTTCCCATTTGGAGATTTTTCAGAGGATACCAGAGAAAATATTTGTTACAGACATATAACAACTTTCAATTTTTCTCTCTGAAGATATATAAAGTATTTATGATCTATAAAGTACAGATGTCTCCTATTTTCCCTTTGGAATGATTATATATATATTTTTCTCTCTCGAGTCCTAATAATTCCTTCCTCCTTTTAGGTAAGGGAAAAGTATATTTAAATCACTGGAAAAGTAAATTTACTCTTCAAAACTTCCTCCCTTACTTCCTTACAAGCTTATAGTAAGCTTGTCAAGTTTTCTGCTTCAAGGGTTTATTTTGGGCAAGAGGACATTCGTTGTAGAAAGACGTGAAGAGGTATATTTACGTAAGATTGAAAATTTACAAAATTTCTTTTAAAAATCCAATGTAAGCAATTTATGACTTTATTTGGAGAATATGAAATGCAAATTATGGCCCCAAAGAGTTCTCTAATTCTGCTGTCCCCAGCCCCTGGGCCATGGACTAGTACTAGTCAGTGGCTTGTTAGGAACCCGGCCACACAGCAGGAGGTGAGCAGTGGGCCACTAGGGAAGCTTCATCTGTATTTACACTGCTCACATCACTGCATAAGCTCTGCCTCCTGTCATATCAGTGGTGGCATTAGATTCTCATAGGAGTGCAAACCCTACTGTAAACTGTGCACGGTAGGGATCTAGGTTGCATGTTCCTTATGAGAATCTAAGGCCTGATGATCTTAGATGGAGCTGAGGCAGTAATGCTAGTGCTGGGGAACAGCTGCAAACAGAGACTATCATTAGCAGAGAGGTTTGCATAACAAATGTAATGCACTTGAATCATCCTGAAACCATCCCTCCATTCTGGGCCATGGAAAAATTGTTTTTTATGAAAACAGTCCCTGGTGCCTAAAAGGTTGGAGACCACTGCTCTAACTAATGCTAAAGGGTATTTAAAGAACATCAAGACTTACTTATTTAAAAGTAAATTTAAAATATTAATTTCTCACTGTTATCCTTATTATGAGAGTAGTGATAGGCTTAAAATTAGAATTCATGTCTAAATAAAATAATGATAAAATTATTTTTGTTACTTGTTATAAATATGTGTATTGCTATGAAAATGCATATACAAATATATTTACATGTGCACAGTGATGCAAACTATATTTAAGTGATTATTTGTTGTACTTGTTCTTAGAATTTTAATAAGGTAAATACTTTCCAGGGGCATTTGAAGGAAGAGATTATGTAAGCACTTTTTCAATTCCATGGGATTCTGCTCAAAGACCTGTGTCGGCGTCTTCTAGGATATGCCCCAACCTTATGGTAACATACTTAGCCCTTGTGAAAGAAGCTGTTTTCTAATCTATCATTAGTCTTTACTCAGAGAGGAGTTCGGGCTTTAGGTTTTTTTATTCTGTCTTAGTCTTTTTTTGTATGTGTATGATTCCTCAGATAGGAGGTTAACTTCCAAATCCGTGTTTAGAGAAAAGTCGGACAAAGCCATATTGGATTTGCTTGGTCTCGATGCTATAGATGATAGGATTCACTAAGGGAGAGAAGAGGAAGTAGACATAGCTCATGACGATGTGGACCACCTCTGGCACATTCCTCCCGAATCTGTGGATAAATGACAGACCAATCACTGTGACAGAGAAGATGAGCATACAACTAACATGGGAGATACAGGTATTGAGGGCCTTGGCTCTCTCTTCACCAGAGGCAATGCCAGTGACAGTCTTAAGAATTAGGATACAGGAGAAGAGGATGATTAGAGAGTCGAGAAAAATTGTTAGACAAACTAGAATTACAGGGTAAAATCTGTTGAAAGTTATATCAGCATAGGCTAATTTCATGACTTCTTGGTAAAGGCAGAAAGCATGGGAGAGAACATGAAAGTGGCAATATGAAAATGAAAAAAGATGCATGATTACAGGCATAATGGATACAAAACCTCTCAGAAAAATTCCCACTCCTAACTTTACCACTTGAATATTGGTAGGAATATAAGTATATCTTAAAGGATTGTGAATGGCAATGAAATGACCATAGGCCATTGCCAGGAGGGTACCCGATTCTACGACAGAAAGTGAATAAAATAGGCCTGCAAGAAGGAGCCTGCATGGCTAATTTCTCTGTGATTCAGCCATAAGACCCCCATCACAGTAGGCATAGTGGTCAATGTCACCATGATGTCTGTGCCTGCGCATGGCAAGGAAATAGTACATGGGTTCATGAAGACTTTGGTCATCCTCGATGAGACAGAGGAGTGTGCCATTGTCAAGAAGGATACAGACATAGACTGCAAAGAAGGGGATGGAGATCCACTGATGAGCTTCCTCCAATCCTAGGAATCCAGTCAGCAAAAAGGGGGCTGAACTAATATTCAGACTCATAATATGTCCACAGGTGGGTTATAGCTTTCTTGAAACCTTGAAACCAGGAACCCAGATGTTTCAGTGGCAATATATCACAGTAGCCTCTATCACAATCTTCGTACTTGGGGATTGCTAATTGGTGTGATAAATTTGACTTTGCCACTTTTTTCCTGAGGAAGCTTAGGTGCACAGGCAGTACTAGAGACAAGAAATGACAGTCTTTCCCTAATTAGAGAAAGATGTTAAGGTAATGGTTAAATTTTTAATAAATCAAAATAAAGATTTTCATTAATATTTCTTAAAACATCAGGCTCGACTATTTTGTAGGTGCTTTAAAATATTTGTAACAAGTTATAACAAAAACACAGGAGCTTTCTCTTTCTTCTCTTTACTCTTACACTATGGGATGAAACAGGATGAAGACCCTCATTACATGTGACCTCTTAATCTTGAACTTCCCACACTCCAGACCATGAGTCAATAAATTTCTACTACTTATAAATTAAAAACAACAAAAACAAATGAGCTAAATATATGTCAATGGATAATACTATTGTTTAATTATATCCTTGCTGTGATTGATGACTTTTTGGATATGTTTACTTTTAATTATATATTTCACAATTATGATAAAGAATTTTTATAGTTAATAAAACTTTTGTTTCTTTTTGAAATTGAATATCTTTTTATGGAACACACTCAATGAATTGCTTTGTCACTCCAACCTTAATCCCTCTTCTTGACCTTGGCTACTAAAAGTGTGGGCCACAGATTAGCCACAGCAAAAACGCATGGAGACTTGTCAGACACACGGCCTGAGACCCATCCCCTACCAACCTACTGAATGAAAATGTATATTTTATCATCATCCCCAAGGGCTGGGATTAGAGTGCACTGCAATGTCTGAGAAGCACTGCTCTAAACATCTCATATGTAACCCATCTGTGGAGACAGAAACCTTTTGATTCTTCCACCTGCTCGATTTCCTCATTCACTTCAGATATCCTCATGCAATTTTTCTTTAATTGATCCTTCACCCTTCACTGATTCTCCTTCTGCCTCCTCCCCTTTCAGAACCCATTGGACATAAATTCTTAGAATCTTCTTCTGTCTCTTCTTAAGCTACTTTCCCTAAAAAATAAGAAAATTAAAAATGCATATTTTCTGTGACATTAATAAATAAATAAGTAAATACTTTTCCTTCAGTGCTCCCTTCCTGCTGAGCTGTTGCTCATGTCTGGTAACACTCTCATGTTTCCACAGCCTAAGGATGCCAGTCTTCACTATTTCCATTTTCCTGATGTGCGCAATATGAAAACAAGAACCGTATTACCTGCTTTGCTGCAATCTTATTTCAACATAAATTCTGAATCCAAAAGGGAAATCTTCAGCACTGATGAGTCTCCTTTATGATATGGCCTTAGTTTCATAAATGAATCAGAATCAGAACAAATCACAAAGAATTTAACTCTTATATGAGGAAATGCTCTGATGCTACATCTGTGTCAGCTTGGTGCCATTGAGATTAAAATCACCAACACTAGTTTTCTTGCAAAATTAAAGCACATTGGAATCTTATAGACTACTGAGTTATGACTATTATACAATAGTTTTTTTTTTTACTTCTGAAAGCTTTTTTATGCTTAAAAACGTGGATGACAGAACAATGCATTGAGAGGAAGCAAAATGAAGATTGGACAGGTAGCCTTGCAGTGTTACTTAATCTGAAGGGAAAAAATAGCAGAGAGACATAGATCCAGGATAAATTTAAGAAAAAAAATCAGAATGATTAAACTAGATTTCCAGAATACACAGACTTTATAAATTTTTTTTGAGCTTCTCTTTGAAAATTGGTTAGCTCTTTGTAATTGGCAATAAAACATTCAAAAACAAAAATAAAAAAAGACATGTTTTTATAATTTTCATGAGTAAAAATATTTGACACTGCAGCTAGGCTTGGGTGATTAAAATAAGACAGAAAAGGCTAGAGTAGCTATAAGAATGGGAACAGTAGACCATGTCCCTGAGACTTTCAAAAGAAAAGGAAAACACAGGAGAAAACTGCCCTGGACTGAAAGGCCCCTCATATTTACCCAGAAGCAGTTGTGTAGGTCTTCTAGAAACATAAAATACTGTCACAAAACTCAGGCCCACTATAGCCAGTTTCACAAGAAATGGAGCCATACTACACATATCCTGCCAAGGCTACATTATGTGGCAAAATTCCATGATGGTGGCTTGGCTATTTATTGAAGAATGGTAAGAAAATCACATAAGAAGCACAATAACGAGTATTTCTGAATAGAGGTGGGGCAGCTATGGCTGTACAATTAATAAGCAGCTCTCAATTCAAAACCCATATTTTCTTTGACTAATTTCCTAAGGTTCTAGGATTCCTGGTTTATTGATATCTGATGAATTGTTCTTCCACGGTTGCCTTATAAATGAATATCTAAATAACCTGTAAAGCACTCTTCCTCGTGATCATCTGGGACTACTGGAAAGATTATTATTTTGACTCAGCACATCATTTGTGAATACATGCCACATGACTGCCATTGTGTTGACAGCTGGAAAACCTGTTTAATAACCACGGTCTGTCTTGAAAAAGCTTTCGAAGTCGATGAACAGTTTATAATTAGTCGTAATAATCTCCCTGCAACTTTATGCAGAATATTGCCCATGAATGTTCCAACAGTATCAATGGTGCTGAAAACATGAAAAAAGCATAGATCTGAGCACTGCTCCTGGCCTCAATCTAGGTGTTCTACCTACCTCTTTTTCACATGATGATATTTCTCTAGACACATAGGATTCCCTAGCCTTGTAACAACATTCTCTCCAAAACACACAGGAGTATGTGCACACATACACACACACACACACAGACACACAGACATACACAGAGACATCCATGGAAACAGCTCATCATGTTCAGTCTGAAAATATAACTTCATACTTAACAGGTATGAAGTAGTGAAAGAGACAGAAGGAACTTGCGTGAATAAAGAAAGTACAGATAGGAAAGATTCTCTAGATTCAAGAGAATATAGTGATAATCAATGCATTACTCAGCCTAAATAAACAAGTGAACGAAGAAAATGTGATTCCTCCTTCCCCTCATTTTATCATTTCATACACTCCTTTTCTCCTGATTGGGATAGGGGATAGGCCCCCACAGACCCTAGTGTGTTGGGCTGAGGTCCCAGATTTTCTTCTAGTGAGTACCACTGACAACTACCCATGTCATTCCTGACAGCAGTTTTTCAAACAACTACACACACAAACACACCCACCCACCACACACATGTGTATGTGAGTGTTTCAATGTCTATTGTTAGGATCTAATAAAAGGCTGTAAACTTCTACCCAGAAAAGTGAATGAGAACTCATATATATTTCTGAGCATTCACAATTATTACTATGTTACTCTAAGCATCCCAGATTAGAAACCCAAATCTAGCACAGTTCTTTGAATACATTTACTATAATGAAAGAAAAAATATCTGTGCTGTAGTGTTTCCCACCTCAGCTGGGGTCTTCACCTCTAGGCAGTTCTGTGGAAACATCCTTATATGCTTTCGTTGACTGCATCTAATGTCAGAAGGGAGAGGAGCCATTCCATATTTCTCTTTTTGGCACTTGCCCACTCGAACACTTGTTGCTGGAACAGGGACCTGTTCCTGCCCTTCTAGAGGACTCAGTGCAGTTGACTCCCTCACAACATAGCCTCCCCAGGGGGCCCTGTTTGAAAACTCATGTGTGTGGAAATCACCTCCCCAAGGTTCCACCTTTCCAGATTCTCAGGAGACCCTTTAATTTCCCCTCCCTCTCTCCTCTGTGTAGGGAGAGCTGGGGCACTTCACTGATTTCCTCAGGACTTTCAAGTGTTTCCCCAAGGATAGGTGAGGAAAACTGGAGACTCAAGTGCCAGCTCATGCAGAGATGCCAGGGCTTGCTTATGTGAGCTTGGGATGCTGAGCATCAGCTTTTAGGAAACCCATGCATGTCCTTCCGTTTGTTTATCTCAAAGATCAAAGGGATACCAGGTGTC
The DNA here is from genome assembly GCA_004363605.1 of Indri indri. Taxonomy (NCBI): domain Eukaryota; kingdom Metazoa; phylum Chordata; class Mammalia; order Primates; family Indriidae; genus Indri; species Indri indri. Next base: position 37,311 of record RJWJ010005382.1, read on the forward strand.
CTCAGGGGGCACATGTGCCTTTGCTGGCCGTAGTGCTTATGAACTCCAATTGCATTCTTGTCTTTGCTGTATTTTTTTTTTATTTTAGCGTATTACGGGGGTACATATGTTTAGGTTACGTATGTTGCCCTTGTTCCCCCGCTCCCCTGCAAGTCCGAGTTTCAAGTGTGTCCATCCCTCGGCTGGTGGGCATTGCACTCTTTGTGTATGCATGTACCCATCCCCTCTTCC
>RJWJ010005382.1:37641-68621 GCA_004363605.1 Indri indri
CCCGACATCCAATAGATGTTATTCTTATATGTACACTTATGTGTTGATCAGTTAATACCAATTTGATGGTGAGTACATGTGGTGCTTGTTTTTCCATTCTTGGGATACTTCACTTAGTAGAATGCATTCCAGCTCTATCCAGGAGTATACAAGAGGTGCTATATCACCATTGTTTCTTAAAGCTGAATAGTACTCCATGGTATACATAAACCACATTTTATTAATCCACTCATGTATTGATGGACACTTGGGTTGTTTCCACATCTTTGCAATTGTGAATTGTGCTGTTATAAACATTTGAGTGCAGATGATAAATTCTTTGCCTAAGCCGATATCTTGAAAAGTTTTTCCTACATTTTCTTCTAGAATTCTTAGTTTCATGCCTTACATTTAAGTCTTTTACCCATCTTGAATTAACTTTTGTGAGTGGTGAGAGGTATGGATTCTGTTTCATTCTTCTGCATGTGGTCATCCAATTTTCCCAGCACCATTTATTGAATAGGGCTTCTTTTCCCCAGTGTCTGTTGTTGTCTGCTTTGTCAAACATCGGTTGGCTGTATGTGGATGGTTTTATTTCTCTAAAAATTTGTAACTTCATAGAAAAAAATGATACTCATAGTATGGCAGAGAGATAAGGATCTCAGGATCCCTATTGTCTTGTCTTAGTCTTAGATCTTTAATTTTTCCTGGAACCTAGCCCAACTGTGAAATTTTAAAATGAATATGGGTGCAATGTGATCAACCATGTGGGTCACAAATTGGCTTTTCACTTTTCACATTTAGTTAAGTTCTTCTTAATGTCAACTCTGCTGATAACTCTTTCTGAAAATAAGCAGGACTGGGGAAGTCATGATTAGGGGTCGGTCTCTGGAAATGGCTTAGGTCTGAATGTCCTTGTGTTTTCTTTGTACTAAGTGCAAATTTGGGGGTGAATTGATGTAGGAAAGCCACATTTTGAGTTCAAAATGAGGTGGAGATTGTGAGACCCTGAGATAATCAGCTTAATTTCAGGCTGCCCTCCTGTGTCATCGGTAGGTAAATTGACCTCTTACTGGCACTATGAAACTCTCCTGCCCTATAAGTATGAAACCATTCCTGGCAACACCACTTACTCTAGAACAGATACGAAGTAATTTCCAGCAGGCTGCCCCAGGGTTAGGATAACCTCCCAGGCGAGATGACCCTGCTGGTAGAGGACAAGGCACCAGAGAAGGGAAGCAGCTGTTAGCCCTTATCAGCCAACACTCACAGTGGCCAAGCTGAGGGGCGCTGAGAGGAAGTAGGCAGGCACTAACAGTGTCTTCTGTTTCCTATAGTAGCTATTTATGTCTATACCACTCACGTACTTTCCAAAACCTTATTCATTCCCTTCTTATTTCCTGCTGTATTGCCTGTGGAATAGAAAATCATAGCAGCATGATCTCAGATTTGGAAGCACCTTCCATCTCCTGTAATTTAACCTTCTTTGATGCAGTGTTTCCTGACAAGGGCCATTCTCTGGGTTCTTGTCTTCTTCTGGATCAGAGAACTCAGTTTACATGAGATTATCTGTTCTGAAGACACTCAGGCACACATTACTAGAAATATCTTACTTTTTAAGGAAAACATTTGTTCTGGACTTCCCATTCCTTGGCTCCTGGTCTGAGCTCTGGTGTCACACAGCCGATGTCTAATAACCCCTCCCCAATGTTACATATGACATATACAAAGGCAACATTCTAAGCTTTCTTCACTAAAGATTCAGGGAGGTCGCCATCCTAGAATGTTTTTTAAATTTTATTTTATTTTATTTTTTTTGGCATATTACGGGGATAAAAATGTTTAGGTTACATATATTGCCTTTTCCCCCTCAGGTCAGAGCTTCAAGCATGTCCATCCCCCTGATGGCAAGCACCACACACATTAGGTGTGTATGTACCCATCCCTTCTCTCCCCTCCCACCTGCTCAACACCCGATGAATGTTATTACTAAATGTGCACATAAGTGTTGATCAGTTAATACCAATTTTATGGTGAGTACATGTGGTGCTTGTTTTTCCATTCTTGTGATATTTCACTTAGTAAAATGGCCTCCAGCTCTATCCAGGATAATTCAAGAGGTGCTATATCATCACTGTTTTTTGTGGTTGAGTAGAACTCCATGGTGTTTTGCCATTTGTCAAACAAGACTGTGTTGATGATACCAGCTTCCCTTCTTTCTATGGAGTTTGATTCTATTCTCTGTCAGCCTTCAACAGTCCACAATAGTCTCTGAAGATTCCATCTTTTAAATTGTCCTGTATAGGGCTGTGATGATTAATTTTATGTGTCAATTTGACTGGGCCATGGGGTGTCCAGATTTTTTGTCAAACATTATTCCAGGTGTTTCGGGGTGATATTAATATTTAAATTGTTAGATCAAGTAAAGCAGACTTACCTCCCTATTGCTGGTGGCCTCATCCAATCAGCTGAAGGTAGAATTAGAGCAAGAAATATGACCCTCCCTTAAGTCAGAGATAATTCTTCCTGACTTATGGGCTTCAAACTGAGATGCAGACTTTTTTTCCTGCCTTCAGATTTGAACTAAAACATCAGCACTACCTGGGTTTCAAGCCTGCTGGCCTTTGGATTGGAACCAAATCATTGATTATCCTGATCCTTAGGCCTTCAGATTGAACTGGAACTAAACTATCAGCTCTGTGGGGTCTTCAGCTTGATAACTCACCCAGCATATTTTGGGACTTGCCAGCCTCCATAATTGTGGCATCTAATTCCATACCTATATCTATGTCTATATCTATATCTGTAGGTATCTTATTGTTTCTCTTTCTCTGGAGAACCATGACTAACATAAGGGCTCATCTCATCTTATTCATTTTTGAGACGCTTTGTCACTGATTGCTGCACCTGTCAGCATAGCAGCATGACCTAGAAGTCTAGGGACATAAACTCCTAAATTTCCTATAAAATGAATTTTGTCTATGAGCTTATGAATAACAACAACAGTGTCTGAGGATTTAGGCTATAAAATAAAAATAGATTGACTTTCTTTAATTGGATATAGAGACCTCTGGGTCCTTTAATCATTTCTAGTCACTTTGAGTGTCTAATACTCATACAATCTAGTAATTATTCTTAAATATATCACATTTAATTTACCCTGTAAAAATCTGCATCTCTGGTGAAGGAACCTAGCAATTATTTGATAATTAACTGAATAAAATTCATCTGATTCTCACCTAGTATAAATTCATTTTATTTTGGAGGAGGAGTGATGTGTTAACTCATATCATATTTTTTCAGTGTGTCTCTAAGATTCCTCCATCTCTTCCTGATTATTTTTAAGACTGGTTTTTTTCTTTCACTTACAGGAATGGAATACACACTTAACCTTTCATATTCTGACTCAAATTCAATATCCTTATGGTAAATTATTCCTGAAAGTCTGTGCTATACAATTGTAATATTATTGCGAAAAGAAAGGATGGTATTTGGCAAAGGCTTTTTTAAAGAATATATTCTTGTACACCTTAGATTTCCTATAACTACCTGCTGCTTATTCATCTTAATAGGCATCAGTGAATTTATTCATTATGAGGTCTTTCTCCATACAAATTATATTCTTTTAGTCTTCAATGATCATAAACTGAGTTACAGACCTTACCGGCTGTATGAACAAGGTTCCCTAATGTGTTAGTCCATTGGACCACTCTGAAATCTACTCTGTCTAGTAATGCATGTATATTTGCTGTGTTTCCTGGGACAAGGTGTTGTAAATTGGTTTCTGACAGCACTCAGCATTTTCCCACAGGAAGACTTGTCAAAGATCACAGGAAATTCTAAGTTTTATGAAGATAGTAACATGTTGTGCTGATACTGTGTTTATCTTGAGCGATATGGATTTTGAATAGAAAGACATGTCTATGTGGATTTCAGCCATTTGTACATCTTCTGTACTAATAAGTAGAGATCATTTTTTAATCTCTCCCCTGACTGTGCTGTCTCTGTCTTCACCCCACAGCGTCTTCTCAATGAATTTATTTTCTCACATTCAAATCAGAAATGACCTTCCTCAACAGGGGAAATAACTTATAAATCATTCACCAAATGGTCAGCTAGTCTTGCTTTCCTTAATTTTTTTAAGGTTCAATTTCCTGTATTTTAGAAAAATGGGCAGATTTTCTATCTATTTTTCTATCAGTTTTTAAACACAAGTTGGAACAGATTTACAAATCTGTAACTGAGATGGTATACTTATTAATACTATTTGGTTATAAGTGATTGAAACTCAATTGAAGCTAGTTTGAGAAAAAAAAACCAAAATACAAAAAGAGGTCTTTATTAGGCTGTGGAATCAAGGGAGAATTTGAACTACGCTTTTTGTCACTGAGCCTCAGGAAAGCATGGAACCAGTGACTTGAGGGTTTTTGTTTTTTACTATCGTTATTTCTTTAGCTATAATTTACTCTTACTATTATGGTATGAGGTCACACACTTGATGGAAAACATTATCACTAACAATTCTAGGCATTTCATCTTACTATTTATGGCATTATAAAAACATTCTTCTTTTTTATGGTTTCACATGAAAAAATTCTAAAAAAAAATTTACTAAGGTTAGGGGTTTGGAGATACAATGCAAAATATCAGGAACCACAATTTTTTTTTTTTTTTTTTTTTGCTTCTATAAGCATGGTGGCATGCAGGTAAAAAAATAGCATCCACTAAGGATTGACTATTTCAGTAAAGTACAATTCACACTGGCCTTATAATTAGAAGATATGGGTTCGAATCACAACTATACCACTTATAAACTTCATGTGTATGGATGAGGTATTTAGCTTTTCTTATCTTTAGTTTTCCCACCTAGAAAGTAGTGACAATGTCTACCTCACAATAGCATTATGAGTAAAAGAAGTTGTGGATATGGCAGAAAGAGCAGGACAAGTTGAGGACATGTTTGGTTTCATGAATAATCAGAAGCAGGACAAAACCTCCCATTACATACACACACTCAACACTCACAATTTAGTATTCAGGCTGTTTTACTCAGATGTCATGGAGTAACAAGGATGAAAACAAATGATAAAACATGTAGTCATTGTCTTTTTTTATGTTTTCACAATTACATTTCTTGATAAAACAAAAAAGAAATGAGGGTTACAGTTTTTCTTAGATCAGGCTCTCTATAAGCAAAGGCTGAGACAAGGATTCAGATGTGTGTACTTTATTAATGATTGCTCTCAGAAGACAGGGAGCAAGGGTGAGCAAGGTGGACAGGGGAAGGAGTAAGCAAGTCCATAGTTTTAGCTGAAGTTTAGCTTCAGAAGGCAAGAGGGTTAGTATTTGTCTATGGCCTGCCTCCTGGGGAGCAGGGGCCATAATCCTGATGAGGCAGTTCCTGTTGAGAACCACAACCTGCAGAAAGCAGCAACCATGAACAATGAGCAGCTAACACTCATGGGTGCGAGGAGTAGGTGCACAGTTCTATATGGTGATCTGGGCAAAACACCAAAGACATCAACAGTTTCTTTTCTATACAGTTCCCTCTCCTGGCTCACCAAAGTCTTTTTCTGCTCTAATTGGATGAAGACATAACCTCCATCTTTTGAGGATATTTTAACTTGAGTTACATTTCTCTTCATAATTCATCAGAAAATTTTAATCAAATAAGAATAATATTGCTGTATCCCCTGAAAAATTCACACCTATAAAATGGAATCAGGTTATATGTACAGAAAGCAACCATTCTTCAAAAAAATGTGGAAACCTATTTCCTCATCCCTTCAGACCTTTTTTCATAGCAAAAGGTAGATAAGGGAACTATTTCTTCCACTCATACAGACTAATTAGTCACTGGAAGATGATCTGGAGATGGCACCAACATCAGAGCTAAGGACTAGGGTCATAGGATAAGAATGAGAGCAAAGATGTGAGGAGGTACTGACTATGTCTATTTTCTCTCATTTATCCATGGTGCCTCTTCTCACATTCTTTGTTACAAGTTCATAAGCAGGTGCTATCTTGATGAATAAATATGAATTCATGGTGCTTGAAATAAAGTCGTGATCATTTGATGGAGAAAGGAGGAATCAATGACATGGTTAAGATGATAAATGATTTCACATTGATCAAAAAATATCACATATTTCTTTGCAGGAATATTCCTGAATGTAAATAACCAAATGTATAGGTTTCCACAGTTTGTATGGATATCTGTGGGGGAATGCATGAGAGCTGGAGATTGGATTTTATATAATAAATCAAAGTTTATTTCATTTCACCCAACCTAACTCATAATTTTACATCCTTGTGACTCTGTTCCTATCTGCCAACTTTCTACCCCCAAAGAAATACATGTTGGTTACATTACAGACATACCTATAGATGCCTAAAGTATTGTTAACACAAGAATTTAATGTCAAGCTTAGAGAAATATTCAATATATAAGAATGCAAAAATAAAATTCTGCAAACTAGATTAGACCAAAGACCTGGGCTTAAAGAGATAACTTACAGCAATTTGAAGCTCTACTTTGACAGATATTTTCCAAGAGATCTGAGCATCTGTGCTAGATAGGAGACTTCTTTGCTCCCCTGCCAAAAATCAGAGTTTTCACATTCTGTGAGAGAGATTGTGACAGTTAGAGATTAGGTTCTAATTCTATGGGTACAAAAAAGGTGAAGAAAACCATTCTGGATCTGCTTGGTCTTGACACTATATATTATAGGATTCATTAGTGGAGGGAACAGAAAATAGACATAGCTCATAATGAGGTGGACAATATGTGGAACCTTCTTTCCAAACCGATGAATCAGAGACAAACCAATCACTGTGACGTAGAAAACCAGGACACAACAGATATGGGAAACACAAGTGTTGAGGGCCTTGGCCCTCTCCTCTCTGGAGGCAATGCTCAGGACACTCTTGAGTATCAACACGTAGGAGACGAGGATAATCAGAGAATCCAGCACAAATATAAGGACCACAAGCACAACTGGGTACAGGCGATTGAAGGTGGTATCAGCACAGGCCAGTTTGATGACATCCTGGTGAAGGCAGAATGCATGTGAAAGGACATGAGAGCGGCAATAGGGGAAAAAATAGAGAGGAGTTATTGGAGGGACAACAGATACAAATCCCCTCATCAGAACTCCCAGCCCGATCTTTACCACTCGAGTATTAGTGAGTACAGAGGTATATCTAAGAGGGTTGCAGATGGCAATAAAACGGTCATAGGCCATGGCCAGCAAAACACCAGACTCAACAAAGGAAAGGGAGTGTATAAAGTAGGCTTGGGAAAAGCAAGGGGCATTTCTAATCTCCCTGTGATCCAACCAGAGGACTCCCAGTACCGTGGGCATCGTGGTCAAGGTCAGCCCCAGGTCTGTGGCTGCCAGCATGGCCAGGAAGTAGTACATGGGTTCGTAAAGATTGTGATCTTTCTTAATTAGAAGAAGGAGGGTGCCATTGCCAAAAAGGACAAAGATATAGACGAAAAAGAAGGGCGTAGAAATCCAGTGATGAGTTGCCTCCAAACCTGGAAAACCAGTCAACAGGAAGGAATTGGAGCTGCTGTTGGGCCACATGCTGGGTTTATCCAGAAGAAATGCCTTTCTGTTTCCGTTATTACCACAGAGTGCAGATCTATTTTCAAGGTATCACTCCAACTGTATCATTCTCAGAATTCTTTCTTAAAGGCAATAATGACATAAATATGAGCCATTGTTTCTCAAAATATATTCTTAGGGCAATCTGTATTGTTTGTGTTCTTAACTGCACATTCCAGGGACCATCCCCCACCTACTCAATCAAATTCTTAGAGTTTCAACATACGCATTTTCAGCATGCTCCCCAGGAAACTTTTTACGCAACTTAGAAACTATTTCCATCAACTATGCAGATTTTACAGAAGAATCCATGTTCTGTGGAGTATTTAAGGGGATTGTCAAGGAACTCAGACCTGACCTTTTTTCCAATTTGCTAAATAAACCTGTAATTGCCTTCACAGTAGTGGTTCCTAACCCACATTTGCCTGCATGTAACAACTTATTTGAATTATCAGTAAAAGACCTAGGAGCCTAAGGGAGAAAAGTATGGGAAGAGAAGTTCTGCCACTACCACTGCAGCTAAGGAGCAGGTAGAGAAAGGAAGAGATGCTTTGACTCCTGATTCCATTGACTAGTAGTAGGGAAAAGATGCTTACATTAAGTATTTATTAGCCTCTTCCTGGACACGACAAAACTGCTCACTACTTATAGCAATGGCCCAGACTAATTATAAATTAGATGATCATAGACCTTTGGGCTGGCATAAATGATTATTTATTTATTCCAGCCAAAGACATGGCTTATAACAGTGTTTCTCCTTCCATTTTAAAATTTTACTTTCCCCTATTTCCATGTAGTATCTCTCTCTCCATTATTTTTTCTGAAGGCCCACTAAAGTAATTCTCCTTAACCTGATCTCTCTCATTTCAAATTCTTCATTTGTGTTTCAACAACCATCTTCCTGGTCTTCTTCCTTTTATTCTCAGCCATAGGCTTCTGAATCTGCCCTCCCCAATACTGAAGGAGAGCTCTATCACTGCTGAAATGGAGTTGTCTGTCATTGAAGAGAAGAGAAGTGTCCTTTGAGAAGGTTTTAATACCTCTTTGGCCACTGGACTAAGGGATCCTTGCATATAAAATCTACCTTTTATTTGCCTTGCTCAACACTTTGCAAAGTACCTAACATGTGACATATATACATTCATTAATTTACCCGATTTTTTTAGAATCCATCACATGACAGCCATGATATTTGAAGCACTATAATTAAATTGTAATAACACAAAGTTTTCGATCTTTTAAGCCATAAAGTAAGTTGAACAACAGATAGTTTTAGATAAATGTCCAAGTACAATTTTAAAGCAAAATGGCGCTCTTTAATAAAGATTGATCGGGATGATACCGCATACAAGTTAGTGTAGTAATCAGGGTGGTCTGGTGCTGCACCTGTGGGGAGGTGACATTTGGGCCAAGACCTAAATAACAAAGAAGAATTGACCATGTGAAGATGTAAAGGAAGATTGTTTTAGTGAGAGTGGAAAATCAGCGTAACTGGAATTTGATGAGCAAACAGGAGAGAGAGGATAGGTCATGTCTGAGACCCAGACAGTGATCAGGTCTCATAAATCTTTACAGACCACAATAGGAGATCTTTTTCTTTCTGATTTTACTATAAATGTGATGAGAAGACATGGGAGACTTTTAAAAATCACAATGAAGAAGGGGGTGGTAACATTCTGATTTGCATTTTAAATTATTCATCTGGACTGTTATGGTGAACAATAATCAAGCAGGGGGCAACAAAGGAGATTAGTTAGACAGTCATTGAAATAATCCAGATAAGGAGTGATGATGATTTAAGAGAGAAGCAGTGGAAATGAAAAAGAAAGAAAGAAAAACTTAAACAGATAAGGATACATTTTTGTTGTAATACCAAGACTTGCTGATATATTGCAAATGGAAGTGAGGGAAAAATAAAATGAGATTGATCCTAGATTTCTGGCTTGAACAAATTGGACAGTGGTGAAATCATTTTCTTAAAAGGGTAAGTATGGGAGGGATATATGTTTACTTGAAAGGGAATCAAGAGACATTTGTAAACATAGCTGAATTAGAGCAAATCCACTTCCTAGATTTTTTTTCTTGTCACATACCACAACAGTTTCTTCAAGTTATTTTTATATCAAATTAAAAAGATAATCTCATTCAAATATGCCCCTTGTTAGTTATTTTGTCAGTATAAGCCATCACCCTTAAGGTGTCTCCAACAAAAAAATCATCCTCTCACCTTGTGCACAGATGTGATCTAACTGTAATAGTTTCCGGCTGTGATGAGGTGCCAGACAACTGACAATGAGGCAATGACTCAACCCTTTTGGCTTCATGCTAAAGAGTGGAAAATTGACAGAATCACTTTTCAGTATCCGTACTCTGTCCCCAGGAGTGAGAGACATAAACCAGGATTTAGTGCCTGTAGAACATATAATGAGTGATATGTACTCTTCATTTAGTAGATGGCAAAGGTAATGCTGCATAGCTCTACCTCTTCTTTTGTGTTCTCTGTACAGCTGTATTCCCCTGTCCACACCGTTACTTCTATGACCCTGCAGCAATGATCTTCTTAAGCCAATCTTTTACTATACCACAATTTTGCAAGGAATTCCCTCTTGTAGCTCAATATGTAGCATGACTAATGAATCACTACAGGGAAAGCTATCCAAAATGGGAGGGATTGATTGTGCATTGCCAATAGGCTTGAATATAAAGTTTCTCCTTCTCTATTCCCAAGAATTCCATGAAGATCTACCTTGTAATGCAGCTTTAATAGGGAGCTATAGAATCACCTTACTTCATGCTGTGGGAAATGCACATGTCCTCAGTTAGGAGCTGCTCTTGGTTTCTAAGAAGAAAGACCATGAGAGAAGAGACAAAAGGTAATAGGGATGGAAAGAGCTTACAAAGACTATGGATAGAACCAAGAAAGTGTCTATGATTGAACATATAGAAAATCAAGTAAACTTCTGCCATTTACAACCATAATCTTTCTCTGCCTCATTAAAAAAAAAAAGTCTTATAGAATAAGGGGTACCTCTTTGTTCATCCCCTAGAAAGAATAGGAGCCATATGGGAGGGTCAACCATATTTATAACACTGGGTACAGAAGGTTTTAGTTATACTTATGCCCAGATCTCTTCCCAAGTGCTATTAGCTTCAGTCTGAGATCTGTGCACACATTCAAGGCTATGGGCGAGTGAGAGCCCTCTCTTCTTCCCCTGTCTTTCTCTAGTGAGCTTATAAAGGAGATTCTTATACCCTCTTTCTGCACCTGCTGAATATTTCACCATACTTACATGTACCATAGCTTAGTTGGTGGTGCTGGGGAGAAGGGTTATTTTGCCCTCCTGGAAGACTAAGATCATATGGCTCCTTCTCAAAGTCTGCTAAGAGAATCAGTTACTGAGATTATTAATGAAGAAAGCATCTCCCCAGATATTTCCCTTTTATAGCCAGCTGGGATCTTAAATATTTTCTCTATCTTAATCCCTCCTATGAAGGATATGGGACACTCAATTAATCTCTCCAAGCTCTTAAATCATCTTCTCCAAATAAATTATTGGGCTAATGAAGCCTCCTCAGGTTGCAGCTTTGTGCGTGGGGAATCAGAAAGTTTGTCGTTATAGCCCCAGCAGACCTTGGTATCACCTTTGGGAGGACATTTATTTTTACAACTACTTCAAGGGCCAAATCTTTTGCAGTTGCTCTCAGGAGAAATTTATATGTCTTCTTGACCTAAGTCTTCTGAATTCTAATTATATTTTCTGCTTGGTTTGTCTCAGAGCTAACTTGAAAGTGGAAAAGTAGATGGACTAAAGTCAGTATGACAAAAGCCTGGCAGCCTTCCCCAGTACTCAGCATGATCCCACAATCTGCAGTTATTCCCCTATTGGGCTCATCTTGCCAGAATTTTTCTCTTTTCCTAGAGATGAAACAAACATGCTTACACTTACATACTTTAAATGTGTATACATGTACACATATACATACTATAAGTGTGTATACATGTATATATATATATGTATACACACATGCACACACACACAGACTTATCACACAGAGCTTCAGCCAAGAACACCACACCACTTTAGTCCTGGGGATGATAATATTTTTAATTTCCTTTCCAGCTCTGACAGGAACCACTCTACCTGTTACCGGTTTTTAAGAGGAAGTAAACATATATTAGCAGAAGAATAAATTTCCTGTACCTGAAGAAATGCTTCAGTTGTTATTATGCTTTGATATAATCAATGTATTACTTAATACAAATCAGATTCAGACAGTTCTTTCTGGAATCATCAACTGGTCACTAGCTGTTATGGGTTGAATCATCTTTCCACTCAAAATTTATATGTTGACATATTAACTCAAAGTACATCAGAATGTGACTGAGATAGGGTCCTAAAAGAGGTAATTAAGTTAGAATGAGGTTATTGATGTGGACCCTAATTGAATATGACTGGTGTCCTTAAGGAAAAGGAAATTTGGAAACATACAGATATAGAGAGAATACCATACGGAGACCGGGGAGAAGACAGCCATCTACAAGCCAAGGACAGGGGCCTCAGTACAAAACCAACCCTGCCAAAACCTTGACCCTGGACTCTAGCATCCAGAACTTAGAGAAAATAAGTTTTTATTATTTAAGCCATGTAGTCTATGGTACTTTGTTAAGGCAGCCCTGGAAAACTAATACACTGGCAATATAAACATGGACAAGTTACTTAAACCCTTTAATAGTGAATGCATATTTAGACATAAGCTTAATAAATATATGTGGAATTAGTTGCTAGATATTACAGAATGCTAACAAAAATATCAAAGATGACCTAAATAAATGGAAAGACATATTATGTCCATGGATTGAAAGCCTCAATACAGTAAAGATGTGAATTTTCCCCAAATTGACGCATAGGTTTAATGCAATTTCTGTCAAAATACCATTAAATGTTTTTCATAGACCTAGCAGGCTTATTCTAAAACTTTTGTAGAAAGACAAAACACCTAAAATAGCCAAAAACAACCCTGAAAAAAAAAGTAATAGGAGGAATCACTGCATTCCATGTAAAATTTTACTACATAGCTACAGTAATCAAGACTAGGTGGTATTGGTGGAGAGACAGATACATAGATCAAAGAAACAGAATAGAAATGCAGACGTAGACCCACATAAATGTGTAACTGATTTTTGGCAAAAATGCAAAAGCAATTTAGTGGAGGAAGAGTGGCTTCTTCCACAAATAGTGCTGGACCTAAGTAGCTGTCTCTTTTGGAGTGTGGCAGTGGGGAGGACAATCAACTGAAACCTCACACCTTATACAAAATTAACTCATGGTGGGTATGGATCACAAACTTAAATGTAAAATACAAAATTCTAAAACTTTTAGAAAAAAAGAGAAAAATTTTGAAACCTAGAGCTAAGTAAAGAGTTCATACATTTTACACCAAAAGACTCTATTAAGAGGATGAGAAGATAACCTACAGACTGAGAGAAAATATTTGCAAATGGCATATCTGACAAAGAACTTGTATGTAAATTAAAGAATTCTCAAAACTCAACAATAAGGGACAATAAAATTAGAAAATGTACAAAAAACATGAAAAAAAGAACCATTTCATTGAAGAGGATGCACAGATGGCAAATAAGTACATAAAAAGATGTCAACCTCTTTAATCAGTAGGAAAATGCAAATTAAAACCACAGTGAGATATCATTGTAACATTCAGAATGCCTAAAACAAAAAATAGTGATAGTGCTAAACGCTGACAAGGATACAGAGAATCTGGATCACTCATACATTGCTGATGGGAAGGGAAAGTAATACAGCCCCTCTAATAAATAGTAGTTGGAAGTTTCTTGTAAACCTAAACATGTATTTATCATATGGCCTAACAATTGCAATCTGGGGCATTTATTTCATAGAAATAAATGCTTATGTTTATTTAAAAAATCTGAACATGAGTATTCATAGAAGGCTCTTTTTTTGTAATTGCTAAAAACTGGAAACTACTCAAATATCCTTCAACAAGTGAATAGATTAACTGTGGTACCTCTGGCAATGGATTATCACTCAGCAATATAAAGGAAAACACTATTAATACGTGCTACAAGTGGATACATCTCAAAAAAATTCTGCTGAGGGAAAAAAGTCAGTGATTCCATTTATGATAACTTTCTTGAAATGGCAAAATTATGGATATGGAGAACAGATTAGTAATTGCTAAGGATTAGGAATGAGGGGAGTGGGGGAAAGGGGGATGGGTGGGTATTCCTATTAAAAAGTAGTATGAGGGAGTGTTGTGGAAATGAGTTGGTTCCTTATCTTGACAGTGGTGGTATCTCATAAATCTCTCTATATAATAAAATTGCATAGAACTATACACACATACACACAAATGAGTGCATGCAAAAATGGTGGAATTTAAATAATCTCTTTGTATTATAACAATGTCAATTTGCTGGTTTTGATATTGTGCATCAGTTATTCAAGATGTTACTGCTGGGGAAGACTGATTGAAATGTCCACAGGACCTCCTGTGTATTTTTTACAATTTCTTATGGATTTATTAATATAATTATTTCAAAATAAAAAATTAAAAATGCAAATATCCTTGAAAAGAAAGGGGGTTTTTGTTTGTTTGTTTGATATGGAAACTGTAAAGAAACTCTATAAGCATAAGATCCTGTGAAACTTAAAGGACTGTATGTGTTGTTGGAAGCCAGTGAAACCCTACGGATATTATTTGAATGTCTGGATAATATGTTCCAATTGTTTATTGGTCTGTAAGTGGTGGAGATTGAAATTAGATTGGGAATATGAATCTGAAAGATCTTGGAAAACGGATATAGGATATCAGAAAGTAAATTGTTATAGACATCGAGTTGTATAGTCCAGATTCCCCGTCAAAGAAAGTCTTCCTGCTCAGCTCTGGGGGTGGTCAGCATATAGCCTTCACTTCTCAGCTCATCTCCCTCAGCTGCAGAGAGCCACTTTGTCCAAGGTCAAACCTCCCCGGGCACAGCTCACATCTGAGGACTAGGTAAGAAGGGGTTTTAAAAGCCCATCCATTTCAACCTAATATGGGGTAATACTGCTGGATAATACTCCAGAGCTTCCTGCTAGGTTGGCTGGGGCTTTGCCAGTCTGTATCACAGTTTGATTTCTTCCTCCTCCTTTCTGCCTCCCCCGGCTTCCTTTCAAAGGTGTTGCTTTCTAGTAAGCACATTTTACTTTAAATTCTGTCTCAACATCTGCTTCTGGAGAGCTCGACCTATGACAGGAACATAGTCAGTTATTAGATTTCTTGGTCATCTGTGAATGTATTGCTTAACAAGAATAGGAATGTTCTGGATAGGGAGCTACTAAAGGGATAAAATATGTCATTGCACAGGTGATATCATGACTGTTTCCATTAACAAGACAATGTAACTATGTGAAATGTCCGTAAGGGTACATAAAACTATTGTCATAATTTTCAGAGACATTCTGGGATCAGAAAAGAGTGCAAGCTAATCAAAATCACAAAATTAATCTGGACATGAAAATGATTCTTGATCCCAATATCACCCCATAGACAAAATTCAATTTGTGGTAAAGACGATAGGGGGATTTTTATTCATTGATTTTGGAGTTAAGAATTCTTAACTATTCCACACAAAGAAGAATCATAAATAAACCAGCCTTGAAATTAAAAACTTATCTTTGTGAAAAAACCATTATTAAGAGAATAAAAAGCCAGGTAGAAGTAGTAAAGACAATTGCTATGTTTATATCTGACATAAGAGTTATATCAATAATTTATAACTAAAACCTGAAAGTCAATAAGAAAATGACAGACTTTTTTTAAATGGTTAAAAGCCTGGAACAAGTACTTTACAAAAGAGGGAAATCAACAATGAATATATAAAAATGTGTGCAACATTATTAATCATCAGGGAAATGCAAATCAAAATCATGAGATACTACTACATGCTCAACAAAATGGCTTTTTAAAAAACTTGAAAATGCCTAATGTTGTTAAGGAAGTGAACCAAGTGAGATGCTCATAAACTGCTAGTGGAATATAAAATTATATAGAAACATTAGACACTATTTGATAGTGTATACTATGAATAAACATATGCTTATCCAAGGAATTGTATTCTGATGATTAGGCCAAGAGAATTTCATACTTGGGTACACAGAAACAAAACAATCAAACCTGTAGTAGAATGATCAGAGTAGCACTTTTCGTAACAGCCCCAACTATTACTGTTAACTATCAAGAGCAGAAGAGTAACTGTGAGGTATAGTCACATAATGGGGATATTGTGGAGGAATAAAAATGAATGAACTACTACTACATGAAAACACATGGATGTTTCTCATAAACATAATGATGAGCATAGATCCCAGACACAAAAGAAAACATAGACTAAGATTCCACTTATAAAAAGATCAAGACTAAGTGAAAATACTCTAGAAGGTGGACTTGTTAGGAGTGCAAAGGGGTTTTTCAGGTACTGGTAAAGTTCTACTTTTTGTTTTGGGTGGCAATTTCATGTGCAAAATTATTCTGCAGCAAATTCATTGAGGTAGACCTTTATGATGTGATCACATTTCTTTATCTAAATCAACTTCAGTAAAATTTTTACTAAATAAAAAAATGCTCATTGAAGACCTTCTGGTATATCTATAATATACTTTCTCAATACTGTTTTCATCTTCATTGTGTCAATAATTAAATAATCAGATTTAATCGATAGTTAAATTAAATCTCACCATTTGATGAATGAATAAAATATCTTTTATACATGCATCTGTGACTGACACATAGGAGATGTTAAGAAAATCTCTTTGCTAGGTAGAATAGAGATAGTGGTTTTAATCTAGAAGTGAAAATTGATCTCTATCAATCAGAGAAACATTGAATTGCCTGAAAGATCATGTATCTCCAGTAGCAGAAATTAGGGAATATGACATTGATTTCGTGGCTAACTGATTTGAAGGAAAATTTTATGTGCCATGAAATTATAAAATATAGAGTCTATTTTTCAAATAGTTCACTGTTCAATGAGGGAAGATAGTCTAAAATAAAAATAATTAAAATAACTTTGATTATGATAAAGGTAAAAATACTTGATATTAATTATTTATTAAATATTGAGTACCATTCTAAGTGTACTTAAACCTCACAATAACTTCATGCAGTGGCAATTTTCATATGAATTTTAGAGATAAGGAATACAAAGTACATTGAGGTTAAATGACATTTCCAAAGTGGTGCAGCAAGAGTCAGAGCCACAATGGAAACAAAGTATTAAAGTTCAGAGTAAGACCCCTGGCCTCTAGGCCATTGAAGTTATGATCCTGGTGCTCATACCTTACTCGTAACTTGCTTAAATATGACTGCCACCCTGCCCTGTCTTGGTATGGGGGACACGGAGATGGAGGATGTAGAGAGAGGGATAAGGGGAAACCAAGGACTAAAAGTAGTCACTCCCCTTTCCTGAGATCAAGTTCTATGAGACAGGGCTCTGGGCTCACACTGCAGTCAGGTATCAACACTAGGGGCAAGAGGGCAGGGTGGGAAAAACTTATTTACTCTACCAAAACAGACATCCTGCTTTCTAATTTTCATACATTTCTCATTTTAGGGACAGGAATTGGGAGTTCTCAAAGACAGGTAGAGAAAAGTGTTCTCCCAACAATTCTGTCTTGGTCCAGATCCCTAACTGGTCTACTTTTGCTTCCATATCTTGGTAGATATAAATCACTCTCCTAGCAACAGAGCTCACATAAAAGCTTGGACACAGACAAAGATCTTGGGGACAGCTGTTCAAAGCCCAATACCCACGAGGCTTACGGTTACAAATAAGGGAGGAAACGATGGAAGGAAGGAATCAGGAAGAAAGGGAGGGAGAAGCAATGAGTGTCTAAATCAGAAGTTCTCCCTGGAGAGGAGCTTCTGAAGCAAATGTTCTGACCAGCTAAGAACTTTTGTGCAGTTACTGAAAAGGTGATGGTGTGACCAAATCCTTCATCAGACTAAAGATTTGAGATTCATGACTATGGAACTGAGGAACGAGAGAGAACAAAATGTCAGGTCAGTGAGGGTATTCAATGAATCTTCTCTCTGAGATCTCACTGCAGGCACCAGGGCAGAGAAGGGCAGGGAATAGGAAGCTGGTTTCTCAGCAAGAGAAAAGTTATAGTTTTATCTGTAAAGAGTAGATGGATAATAATTATGGGTCCTAAAGATACCCAGATATCCCTAAAACTTGGTTTCTTTAAGGGTTACCTTTTAGATGTATCAAATAAGGTCAGGGCTAGGTTCTGGAACACTTGAGGCAAAGGACAGTATGGGGAAAACCAGAGAATGGATGTGGACTCTGGCATAAATTGTGTGGTTGGCTTATTTCTCTCTCCTGTCTGAATTTTCAATCGCTCTGGCTTCCATTCTAACCCTGTGTTCCCTCTCCCCATGGTCTTTTTCTCCCTAAAAGTCCAGATAAGCTCCAAAAATAGAATTTCTTTCAAATTCTTGAGGAGGTATAGCTCTGCAAGTATCAGAGGTTCAGACATTTCCTGGAGAAAAGTCACTATCTGTCCATGAGACTGACTCTCAGTCAATTCAAAATTAAGCTTAGGTTGAATCTGGGCTGCGTGTGCCTCTAGATCAGGGATAATTTTTAGCACTTGGAAAAGTTTGTATCGTGTAATAGGCACTCAATACCTCTTGAGTTGGAAACAGGGTAGAGTTTTTCTTTCTAGATCCCATATAAGGACCCTCAGGGCCTTTCCAGGTGTTTGGGATTCACAGCTATATACTTAGGGTGAATCATCCACTGAGTAGCATGTCTCGATCGCACTTCAATGATTTGAGAACCTGCTCAAAGACAGGAATGCAAGACAGTCATAAAACCAGTTTGTACATGTAGACAAACCAATTGGTCAATGATTCTGAAAAAGAACACAGATTACGTGCTAGGCACTGTGCCAATAATTAAGTATTGAGAATGAAGCCATGGGAAGCCATGTAGATAAAACAAATAGAAGGGTGAATTACAAGTTTGACCTATATAAAAAAGAGGGAAAAGAATCAAAGGTTAGAAGATAAAAAGTAGAGAGAGGAATTAAGTGCTTGAGGTAGAACAGACTGTCTGGAAAAGTGAAGGAAAAGAGTCCAAAGGAAAGTGAGAGAATATATGAGAGGTAAAAACCTTGAGTGGGCCCTCTCTGGGTGTCTGCATGGAGGTCTCAGTTTACATGGCAGAATTTGAGACTTTGGGAATTAGCTTCTCACTAGTGAAAATGCAAGTCCACACTAAGACTGTGACATTGGGAAAGGATGAATGCCTGCAGGGATGAAGCAAAAGTCTTAGATTTTTTTAACCCTTCCAGAACTCATAGATAGTTTCATAAACCAAAAAACAAGTGAGTAAATCAAATAACGCACTGCTTTCCAGTATGAAACAGAAAAGAGAAAGAGACAGCAAGCTCGGTTGTACTTTTGAATACTACAAAAATTTCACCCATTCCCAAAGTCTTCCTAATTCGTAATAGATTAAAAAAAGACTTTGCCACTTGATTAATGGGTCACCTTAGACATTCATAACTGACATGAATCTATAAAATGGTGGAAATGGACTATTGTAAGGATTCTGCAAAAAAAAAAAAAAATGAAGTACATGTAATACCCAGGTGCAGAACTTGACCCATGGTGAAAACTCAACAATTATTTTTTCCTTATATTTGTTTCTCAACTTTATATTCCCTATCTGGTTCTCTCACCCCCATTTCTTTCTTTTTTAAAAAAATTCATCTATTATATGTTTATTTAGTATTAATATAGCCCAATCACCCAGATTAATGTTCTGTGTTATCATTTTTTCTCATAGCTTCATTGAAGTATAATTCAAATTTGATAAAAGAGTAGGTCTTAAGTATTCTCACTACAAAAAATTGAAGAGAAATCATGTGAGGTGATGGACATATTAATTAGATTGGTTACGGTATCATTTCACAATGTATACTTGTTTCTGAAACTTTCACTAGCAGGCAGTATTTAGTTATTGCTCCTTTTCTAACTTTTTGAGAAGAGAATTGCTTTTCTCCCAACTTCCGCCTGTCCCAATGCTCTAGGCTCAATGTCTTCTTAGGCTATGTCACAAGTTCCCACAAGGATTCATTACTCTTTCCTCCTTCTCCTTTGCCACCAGACACATCACCTTTTATCTACAGTTTAGAAAAACTCTAGTTTAACATTTTCATTTACAATAAAAGAGAGACCCCTCAGAAACTCATCATCATTTTATATTTGTTCTCCAGGCTTACTAAGAAAATTGCATCATTTGACACATCTCAGAGTGAACAATCCTGATGTATATCACCAGACAGAGAGCAAGGAGGCCCTTATCTGTAATAACAACCATCACAGAAGGTGGCCCCATTTTCTCTGGCTGAACCACCAACACACAATTTATTCTCAGGTTGGCTGTCTGTACCAGATAATACCTTAGAATTCTAATGAGTCTCAGAGCCTTCTTACATTTGTTAAATCTCATCAGACTCCGTAGTTTTTTAAAAAAATATTCTCTTTGAGCTTACCTAAATAATAAATTTTTATCTCTTTGCATCTCTAAATAGGTGATATGCAATAGCAGTTTGTCTGGTTCTGTTATCAAATAGTGTTCTCAAATGCTTATCATAAAATCTACATTTTATTACTAATTTTTTATCTATATTATGAAATTCTGAATGTTTCAAAGAGTGCATCAATAACTAGGGTTATGATGATAGGTAACAGAGGTTTATGTGCTTTGGACGCATATAAGTCCTATTTATATCATTTTCTGTTCAAAAGTCTCTAGAGTTTCATCCTTTGAATTTTCCCTCCAGACACACTGAATATAAGTCAATCCCTCAAATTAACTAAAGTGTAATTTATTTATTCATTTTATATATTTTTTGTTTCTTTGTTTTGCCATAGGATGTTCATACTGGCTCTTTAAACCAAAATGCTTAGAACCATTTTTCTACTGATCTTTTAGGTCTTTCATACTCTGGGAAAACTTTACATCCACCTCAATACCACCAGTCAAGGTGAAGAGCACCAGGAAAAACACCATGTAAGTTCTAAGCCGTTATAACACTATTCAAATATAGCTATTTTTCTTTTATTTTGTCTTTATTTTCTGGGTTATATGATTTACAGGAACATCAGCAAGGTCTATTCTGCATACATTGCTGTATCCCCAGTGTATTCTTTAATAAGCTTACATATAGTAAACCCTGAATAATATGTAGAGTTGGTATTTATATATGCTATTCTCTTACAGCTAGGAATCTCCCAGAAATGACTAAATTATTGTCCTTGCTATTGCTGGAAGTCAGGATTGGTGTACATCTTATGAACAGGTAGCATTCTCAAGAGGAAGCTTCTAAAGAATTAGTTTCCATTATATCACCTGAAGGGAATATTTTCCTCCTGCTGTTAATGTGGCTCAACACTACTGCTCCCCACTTCCTGCTTACTGGCTTCCCAGGCATGGAGAAGGCACATCACTGGATCTCCATCCCATTATTGGTGGCCTATATCTTCATACTGTTTGGCAATGGCACTCTTCTCTTTCTCATCAGGGATGACCATAACCTCCATGAGCCCATGTACTATTTCTTAGCTATGTTGGCCACTACAGACCTTGGAGTAACATTGATTACAATGCCCACCGTGCTGGGTGTTCTGTGGTTAAATCACAGGGAGATTGGTCGCAGGGCCTGCTTTTCTCAGGCTTATTTTATCCATACTCTTTCTATTGTGGAATCAGGTGTCTTGCTTGCCATGGCCTATGACCGTTTTATTGCCATCCGCAATCCTTTAAGATATACCTCCATCCTTACTGGCACCCAGGTAATAAGGATTGGGATAGGGGTATTGACAAGGGCTGGTCTGTCGATTATGCCAATAATTATTTGCCTGCACTGGTTTCCCTATTGTGGATCCCATGTGCTCTCCCATGCTTTCTGTCTCCATCAAGATGTCATCAAGCTAGCCTGTGCTGACATCTCCTTCAATCGTCTCTATCCAGTTGTGGTTGTATTTGCAATGGTACTGTTGGACTTTCTCATAATCTTTTTTTCCTACATTTTGATTCTCAAGACTGTCATGGGCATTGCTTCTGGAGAAGAAAAGGCCAAGGCCCTCAACACATGTGTCTCCCATATCTGCTGCATCCTGGTCTTCTATGTCACTGTAGTAGGTCTGACATTTATTCATAGATTTGGAAAACATGCTCCTCATGTGGTCCATATCACGATGAGCTATGTCTACTTCCTTTTCCCCCCTTTTATGAACCCTGTCATCTATAGCATTAAAACCAAGCAGATCCAGAATGGTATGTTGCGCTTGCTCTCTCTGCCTTGCTCTAAAGCATAACTTTTACCCACTGCTCTCTGAGGAATAACTCAGGAAACCTAAACAAGTAGACAAATTTGTTGTCAAGAGCAGCTAGGAAAAGGCATTTCCATGGAAACCAGTCAGTCCATCTGCTACATAGAACATCATCTTACCCTGCCCATTTATTGCTGATTTGTATATGATATAAAATATGTATGATATTAAGCACTTATCTCAAATGCCCAACTAATGTTAGCTGGTTTCTCTAGGTAACCCCCACTGTTTGGTGAGCCTATGGCAACTGATATACATAGGTATGTATGTATGTATATGTGTGTTTGTGTATGTACAAACCCGCACACATACATACATATGGTTATATGGCTTTTGGGTCTATGGTATGGGTCACCAGTATTTGAATCGAAGGCCATGGTTTTCCATATATTGGTCTGCATGTATTGGTAGCGATATACCTGGGAATAAGGCATTCTTGACCTCAGACATACATCCAGTTTTCTTGCTCATATGGAGCTCATTGCTGTTTCTGGAAAATTGCACTATGTGGAAGAAATGAGTCTTATCCAGTCCCCAATTCAAGATGGTAATGACTCTTGGGAAAGTATGTCTATGAGAAATCTGTCCAATTAGAATTTTGGTAAATATTTATTAAATAATAATATTGATGATAATAATTTAAAAATAGAGATATAATTCCTAATCCAAGTGAGCATTGTCTTGATGAGTTAGTCCCAGATACTGCTGAACAGAGATATACATTTTCAGATAGTAAGCTGATATTAATGGTCCACTTTGGAAATACATCACAGACGAGGCTAGATGGTTGTTCCCGGTATATGCAACATACCAGATTTGAGAAATCATTGGTCATATGTGTGTGGTAGGAGAGGATGAAGGCAACGCTTGAAACTAGAAGAGAAAATGCTCTTTTCTGGCCCCAAATATCTTTCAAAGTTGATTCTGTTCACAGTCTAGGCATGGGGGAGAGAAATAAATAAAATTTAAAGTGATCTATCTCTTTCTGTATGTCCGTTGGTTCTTCTGTCCTATGTTCAGCTGAAGAGCCAGGACCCAGGACTCAAATAACAGGTTTTAAAGTGGCTCAAAAAAATACATTCTTATGAGCAGAATATAAGGCAGCAAATGCTAGGAGTATACAAGGACCCCCCAGCGACTAGTCACTTCCTTCCTACAGATGTGCCCTGTCTCTGTCATACTGGCACTCAGAGTGGTCTATGGCTGCTGCACTACTCTTCATCACAGAAAAAAGAGAATTTTGAAAAATTCCTGGGAATTATAAGTAACATGGAGAAAGCCAAACTGAGATCATATACTTACAGCACTTTCCAAGCTAGTTAATGACCTTTATCTGAACAGCCCAAAAGACTGTTTGTTTGTTTGTTTTTTCTCAACTTGGCTGTGTGTTTGTCTGTGTCATGTGTGAAATTTGTGTGCATCTAGACGGTGTGCTCCAGAGGATAAGAATAACATAAGTCTTATTCCCTACTGCATTATAGAACCTGCACATAGATAATTTTTAATGAAATAAAATTTTTGATTGAAATAAATAAATGAAATTTAAAGTGACCCTTGACTTTCTGTGTGTCTTTTTGGGTCTCTAATAGTGTTCCCTATAATGGCTTTCAAGATAGAGGCAACCTAAATTGTATTCTCGTCTAATACTCTCCAAAATATAACATCCCACCTCTTTATGTCAGCTTTTCCTTTCCTTGTCCTCTTAGAAATGACTTCAGGGGGATCTAAGCCACGTCAGGTCCAGTGATCCTGAGGTGTATCACACAAGCCTAATATAAAGGGCATTAAGAGAATGATATCTTTTATAACATCTGTAAATGGATACATTAGATTGGCAAGCCTAAAAGTTTCTCTCTTCTGTTCTTGTTCTTCCTTATATTGAAGAGATGTGACTGACTCCTTTCTAACCCCAAACAAATGTCTCTGTGAATGTAGGGCTGGGAGGGTTGAAACATGGAGGCTACCTCAGCCATGAGACCACAGGCCCAAACTCTTAGCCCCTCCCGGACTTGGTGTCTTATCTCTTGGGCACATGCCTATGGTCTCCCAGCATTCCCCTCCCCAGATTTGTGAACACTGCCACCTCCCCCTGTAGTCCTTGGGATTTTGCTCATTTTTGTTAAATCCATTTGTTTTACTCAGTGCTTCTTTTTGGGTGATTTATATTGATGTGTTTTCAAGTTCAGTTATTTTTTCTTCTATGTTGTCCAATCTACTCTGGATCTTGTCCAATAATTTTTTTATTTTATTTTATTTTATTTTATTTTATTTTATTTTATTTTCTTTTATTTCTATTCTA
Organism: Indri indri; assembly: GCA_004363605.1. NCBI lineage: Eukaryota > Metazoa > Chordata > Mammalia > Primates > Indriidae > Indri > Indri indri. The sequence goes on from RJWJ010005382.1 coordinate 61,957, forward strand.
GGATTCCCTTTTTTTTTTTTTTTACAGTTTCCAAATATTTCCTGAAATTTATCATCTCATCTTAGAAGAAGGGATATGTTGGGCAGAAAGGCAAACAAATGTTAGTTTAATGTCGGGGTGGGGGGGCAAGTTTCAGTCAAACTTTTGAAAGACTATTTCTTGGAGAGGAAAGAACCTACCATTTAAAAAGAATCCCCTCTGAGTTACCCCTAAAATGTGAAGTGGAACTTGAGAGAGCCCATCAAACTCTGAAAAGCAGGATATACGGTCATCATCCAAAATTCTACTAGGAGCCACCTTGTGACATCTTTTTGCCCTATTGTCTTTTGGTGTGTACCATATAAATGGGTTACAAAAGGTCCTCTGATTCCTATTCCTGGTCTAGATGGTTGAAACAAGAATATATTCTTGATGTGCTGGAATTACAAGTAGGAGATGTGGACAGGCTAGAACACAAAGATGGTCTGGTTTGACCAGCTAAGGCTGGAAAGTTCCCAAGAGAGCCAACAGCTACACATTGGTCTGTTAATGACTAGTCCAAAGAAGGCCACTCTCCTGGCTTGCAAGCTTTGCCTTTGTACTCAGTATATCTGTACATGAGTTATGTGACAAATAGTATTTCTTTAGACTTTGAGGCTCATGAAAGTGGAGACCTTATTTTTCATTCACTGCCATATCCTAGAAACTTATATAGTACTTAGTGTATAGTAAGTGCTTAATAAATATTATTTGGATAAATGGATATTCTTGGGCTCTCTGAAAGTTTCCATATAATCTGCATATCTCTGGATATATATGTGTAATCTGTTGAACTTCCCAAGTTTTAATAAAGAAGGACATTCATTTCTCAGCTTTAACATAGAGAGGGAGAGAGTGAGAAAGAGAGAGAGACAGACAGAACGCACAAGTCAGGCACACTCTCAAACATGAGAACTCAGGGTCACAGGTCCGCAGTGATGGTGGTCACCACGTGATAAGTTCCTGGAATCAGAGTCAATGTTCAGCTGCTAGAAGAGATCAGCTAAAGAAATTGGAACAACAGGATCTGGATAAAGGCAGGACCCCAATAAACAGTATACCCTTATTTTGGGATTATACTAGAAGCTAAGCCTCAAGAGTGGGAGGAAGGATAATATTAAGCCTGTGTTGGACAATTGTGTGATAAGATGTATTTACACAGAGACATTGTTACAATTCAGTCCATTGTCAGCAGTAGATAAGCCCAGCCCCTTCCTCATATACCCCCAAGTGTGGCAAAGTCCCACTATCAAAACCATTCCACCGATTACTTAGCCTAAAAACCTGCATGACATACATAGATAAACTCACTCTTTAGACTTCCTCATTTCCATAAATGAGAAAGCATAAAAACAGTGCTATTAGATTTGGCTCTTTCTCAGGCTTCCTAAGAAAGTGTGTGTGGAATAGTTTGTATTAATTCAGAACATAAATAGCTACTTTAATTTTCTTTTTAGTAATTATCACTTATTTGTCACATGTGACCCTCTCAAGAGCTTCCTGAATCATGTATTAATATAAATATGTTCTACCAGAGAGAATAAAAATGCGAGAGGCTAAATCATTTTCTTTATGATGACATGACAGGGCTGGGATTCAATTAAGTGAACTAACTTTGCATTTCAAAATCCTATGAACTTGTTTCTTCATGCTGTCTTCCAAGAGCATGAAGTCATCATCATTTAAAAATATTCCAGTGGCCATTTGTATGCTTGGGGAATGTCAGAACTGTCTTGGTATGATAAGTGTGTGAGTTCTCTGAGCTTGATGAACTGTGAATAAAGGCTATGGTTTGGATGTGGTTTGTCCCCAACAAAACTCATGCTGACATTTGATCCTCAATGTGGCAGGGCTGGGAAGTGGGCCTAGTGGGAGGTGTTTGGGTCATGTGGGTGGATCCCTCAAAAATAGGTTAATGCCCTGCTGTGAGAGTTAGTTCGCTCTTGTTCTGCAGGAATGGTTTAGTTTAAGAGAGAGTGGGTTGTTAAAAAGAGTCTGGCTTCCTGGGCTCTCTCTTATTTCCTTTCTCCCATGTGATCTGTGCATGTGGCTGCTCCTCTTCCACTTTCCCCACGAGTGGAAGCAGCATGAGGCCCTCACCATCTCCAACTGTCCAATCTTGGACTTTTCAGCTACCAGAATCATGATGCAGGCAAACCTCTCTTCTTTATAAATCACTCAGCCTCAGGCTGCTGTCACAGCAACACAAAATTGCCTAAGACACAGACCTCAGCCGAAATTGGGGCAGGGAGAAGAGACGGATCCTTAACTTTTCAAAACAGGTCTCTCTCAAAAGTTTGCTCAATGAGGATGAAAACTGTTCCCTCTTCAGAACGACTGGAGAGAGGCAGGATACAAAGAAAGAAGAGGTTTCGGAAAGGATGGCTGTGGGAAAATGTGGAGACTTTTTCCTATAAACATTCCCGACCCGCTGTGCTCACACAGATGCAAGTGTTCAGGGAGGCAGGAGGAATGGACAAAGTAAACTCCAACGTGAAACTTTCTTAAAGGCCCCGGAACCAGGCCAGAGGACCCCTTTGGCAAACCCAACCTCTGTGAGTCTTTTTAGTCTAGAAGACCCATGTCCATCTCACACCACAAAATGGAGATCCTCCAGGGGAGGACTTACTATGACAGGTCTGGGCCTTGAATCGGGGGAATAGTGAGTTGATCTTGTACCCATTTTCTGTGACAGAGACCCCCAAAGAGAGTCTGTGAGTCTGAAGACACTGAGAGTCCTGAGAAAGATTTTATTTAGGTCTGTGTCTGGTCAGAATGGGGAGCCAAGGCTTGGCCAATAAAATTAAGACTAAAGGCCACTCAGAGAGATATGTGCCCTAGGAGGTTACATCTTTAAAATCTGAAAAAATAGAGGAACAAAAATCATCTCTCTTCATCAATTTCAGGGTTTTACATAGGTTTGTATGGGTGTGGACGTGTCTGTTTTGTGTATGCATGAGAGAGAGGGAGATCATCCTCAAAGGAGGAAGGAACTGGTTGCACTTCTTTGAGCTGTGTGGTAGGTACAGAGGATGTGGGAAGGTGGTGCTGGAAGAAAAGGCATGCTTTCTTGACCTGTGGAGCTAGCAGGGGGGGAGGGGGCCTTGCTGCCGGTCTGAACGCTCCCCCTGGTGGTTATATTGGCAAACTACAGCATGTGTATTGACCTGGCTTTTTAAGAAGCTCATACCCCAGCTCGCCTGGCTCAGTGGCTAGGTATTAATTCTGGGTAGAGGGTCCCTTAAGTTATTTAAATGTAACTTGTGCTGGGCACCTGAAATCATGCTAGGCTTTCTCTCTCTCCCTCTCAGATACACACACACATGGACATATTTCAAGCAATAGTACTTACACTGAAAACCACTAGCACATTTACAAATAAGCACACTGTTGCATTCAGATTTTAGCAATGGATTTAGATATTTTAGTAATGGATTCTAATACATTCAAAGTTAAGGCCTAATGACTCACACCAACATATTGATACTTCACCACGCCAGCTGTCACACCCATGCTCACTTCACTTCACAGTCACAAGATTCCAACGTTGCTCAAGGCAAGCCAACAGAGACGGGGCCAAGGACTGCTCCTTTGCTGTCCCCGCCACTCTCACCACTCTCCTCTCAGCCCCCAGCCTTCAGAAACCACCTCTGCCTTGCTAGCCTGAGCTAGCCACACTACTCTGTAAACTCTGTTTAACAATCTATCTTCTTTACTAAATGGGAGCTTCATAAAGACAACACCATGTCATATTTGTCTGTGTATCTGCAAACCCCTGATCAGGGTTTCTCACAGTAGGCACTTACTAGATGCACTTGAATAAAAGTTGATATGAATATTGAATGTAATTTCAGTCAACATTCAGAGAGAACTATTTTGTGATATGATAAAATAAATCTAAAGATCATTTAGGGCAATAAAGAAGCAAAAATGCTAAGACATTTTTTGGGGTTCAGTTTTTAAATACTACTGCTTGGGCACTAGTCCTCAATTATATAATTCAGAGAAGCAGAGTATAAAGCTGTTATACAGATGCAAGTAAAAAACATAAGACAAATATTATAAGTCTCTAGATAAATCATAGGTTATCCATCAAACAGTATTGTTTATCTATATGAAAATTTATCAATTACATATCTTCACCAAGATCCATACTCCAAAATAACATTTCTCCAGTGCAGGCTTTAAATCCTTCCTGCACATTGCTAATGATGTACTCAAAAAATATGATTATATCATCCCCTGCCTTTTTAAATCTACCAATCAAAATGTGTGCAATCTTTGACATGTCATATAAACCCTTTTAGAGTCTTGCCTCTGCCTACCACTACTCTCTCATTCCAAGGTATGACCTCTCTTAAATTTTACATTTAAGTATTGGAAAATTTTCTAGTTTTCAAATTACATGAAATTTTTCTCACCTCTATGCCATGGCTTATGCCACCCCTTCTTCCTGGAAACCCCTTTCTATAGATCCCTATCTTATGGTTGATTGGTACCTAGTCTACCAGGGAAGCCTTCCCTGGCCTTCTTGTGGACCAGTTGCCACCCACCCAGATCCATATAATTGCTATGTCCATCTCTTCCGTTGGCCTTAGGATAGTTGTTGTACCATCTCAGATGTGATAGATATCTCTGAATAATAGCAATATTTGCTGTCAATGGTAATAATAGCATCATTTTTGGTGCTATACTCTCTTCGGTTAGACTCTCTCTGGAAAAGGCCAAAACCATGTCCTTCATAAATTCAGAATTTTCTCAAATTTCTCTGGTAGGGCTACCTTCTCCTATAAGCCTAAGTAAAGATGCTCAGCTCCCTCCTTTCATGCTCAAGCCAGAGCCCTCTTCATAACTACAATTTAGTAAAACATCCCATCTTCTGCATCCTGTCCTATCATCTGACCCTGCCACCTACACTGTGGCCCTAACCACTAGCTATTTACCTGCTCTAATGTGGTGCCACCTCCTGTCTGGGTGTGCTCTGATCACATTGACATGTCATAATCTCCATAGTTCTCTGTCCTCACGTTGGATCTATACACCCCATTTGGGGGTTCTCTCCAACACAATTTTAATCAAGCATCCCCTGTTTGAAGGATATAATACCTGGCTTCATGCCAGTCTCCCAGAGTGTGTGTGCTGTGTGTGTGTATATCTGTACTGTGAAAGAGAAGAGAAGTGTTCACATGATCTAACCACGTTAATTCAGGTCCTGTAACACTGACTGAAGAAGAAGTACATACTGATTTTTTTTTTCCTAAAAGATGATGGTGTTTGCAACCAGAAGAGTAAAGAAGGCAAAACATTTTGAAAAGGCTACTCATTATAACTACTGAAGGAACGTTCCCTGTATTAAAAGTTGAGTGGAGAGCATTGGAAAAGCCTAAGACACTTGCCCAGACATGTATTTGGGGTGGGGCTGTATATGGAAGATTGACCTCTAAGCTCAAAGATATAGAAGCTGGAAGAGCAGAAGGGCAGATTAATTATCTGGTAAAAGTAAATATAGAAATGGATGGGAACACGAGTGCAGGAATGAGAGGACTTGGGGTAGTGGTGTTGTGGTGCTTCAAGGCAGATGAGCCACTTAGAAGCCACTGTGGACATCGCACAGATAATCCTCTTCATATACCACATCCAGTCTCTCCGGCAAATGATAGATCTGTTCTAATGGACAAAGGGAGGAGTAAATAGTGAATGAAGTGATAGATGGTAGGGATTGGTTTCTTTATAAAGCAGAAAAATGGGGTGAGGCACTAGCATTTTTGTTGCTGCAGTTATCTGTCAGTGCCCAAAGCCTGGTGACCAAACCCTGAAAAGTTTGGGCTCTTCAGCTTCAAGTGAACCTGTGGAAGGAGGAATGGATGGAGGTAATAAGAGGCTCCTGCACACAGGACTCCCAGCCCTGGGGACTCTGTTTGTCATCAGGTTCTCCCAGCTGGAGCCGTGGTGTTTCACACACACAGAGGAAGGATAAATTCTTCCGTGACCAGTGTCTTTCACTGGCCCTGGCACCATCCTTGCTTACACTCTCCCTTCTTCAACACACACTACCTGGGCTTCACTTTTTAAAAATTATCAGCTACTAGTGAGTCTCCACTGCTGTCCTCTGCCAGGGTTTCAGGAGCGGGAATTAGGAGGACATATGAGAGAGAAAGTGTGGGGAGAGAGGGATGCATAGGTGTCCTGAAAGAGAGATCCCTCTCCCTGTGCATTGCATCATTCTGAAGTCAGTGAGCACAGAGCTGAGAACAGAACTCCAGTTAACAACTAATCAGGACAAGAGGTGAGCACTTTATCCATTCACTTACTCACTTAGTTTTTCATGCAGAAAAATATACAGCAATGCCTACCATGTGTTAGACATTGTCCTGGGCTCTAGTCTTACAGAATCTCAGCCTGTTTAAAAAACAGTGGGTTAAAATTATGTTATAAATACATGTTATAGTTAAATATCTATAAATACTATATACAATAGCTAAGTAATATATATCACATAAAGTATTAGTATAGTTATATATGAATATATAAATACATTTGTATATTTATACATTTACACATATAAAGATATATTTTACTTATATGTGTATACTCCATATACATGTCTACAAAGTATATCTATAAAGTATCAATATCTATAAAGTATA